>APFE030018078.1:10252-76279 GCA_000404065.3 Pinus taeda
AGTGGGTGAGACACAGGTGAATTGTCTGAATGAATTCTCTTGAACATATCGGCAACACTGACGATGGATTGGTAGCATTAACCCCAAATATGGATGGTGTGATGGACCAATGGTGATGACCAGTGAATGGAACAACCCAACCTGGCATGGATGAAGAAGGAAAGTGTCATGTTCAAGAGAAACTTGCTACCAATAAAGTTTCTTCAGGTTTTCTTCCCAATTTTCCCCAGTCATTGTTGACCAGTACCTCTTCATTTTTGTCAAGCTTGAGGAGGATAACATATGCGTGTTCTATAATCCACCCTTCGGGCGAACCTGTCGCTATATTTTAGCGAGCCTAGTGATAGTGAAACTCGTTCTCGTCCATTTGGACGAGTTTGTCGCTATTAGGTTTTAACGAGTTTAATGACAAAGATAACTCGGTCTCTTTCAAGTTTAGAGAGTCTGAAAGAAATGGAAAGGAGACTCCAAAGATTCTTTTTCGTTGTATAATCCCTTAAGTCCGAAAAAGTGTAAAATAATACAAAAGGGATGTTTTTTTTATAGTTTTAATGAGCCGAACAAGACAAGCGCTCGATCTTTTTGTGTAATAATCCCTCAGGTCAAAAAAGATTAAAATCTAGAGGAGGGATAGCACTTCCGATGCCTTTAACGAGCCGGAGAGGCCAATCACTCGAAAATATTTTCATATTTTACGAGTCAGGTGAAAAGAGCTTAAAGAAGACTCATTTTCGAGGAACTAGTGATGGTTTCGGGTAGCAGCTGATTCCAGGTAAGATTTGGAATTTTCCAATCATGGTAGTGTCACAAGGATGGCTAACAAAATCACTCTTTGCAAATGTTCCTCGAAGGGGTAAACATTCATATGGGGGTGAATGATCAGCTAAAAATAGAGTGGAGGTGATGGTGAGAACACAACCAAGGCTCAAAAGCTAGCGATAAGGCATTCACAATGGTTATTTACCGGTTCACTTTTTAATGAGCTTAAATGCTGGGGGAAACATTTGCTCATGACTTATGTTTATTTTTTAACGAGCTTGAACTATGCGCTAAAACTGCTCGTAGAGGGTTTATTTTTTGACGAGCTTGAACTCTGCAACAACTTTGTTCGCCAGTCGTATGATAAGAATGTCTCATTTGAGATGCTATTTTGAAGTGGCTGACATCTCTCAAGCTTTGCCAGGGATCCTTTCTTTATGCAAGTTAGGAAATGACTAGCCTTACAGGTTTAAAGGGTTAGAGGTCCTAAAAATTTAAAAAATAAATAGTCGCTCTTCGCTTGCATGCGAAAAGGTTTGCATGCCCCCAGGCATAGTGAAAAATTTCCAGGTTACCAAGAAATTTCTATCCGCGTAGAAGATAAAATGCTTCCTCGGCGATGTCTATCGCAACAGACAAAGGTGAATGGCGCAGACGCATTCCACTCACATAACTTTAACGAAGGTATCTTATTCCAGCCTGTTCCCATTTTCCTGTGAGGATGGGTTCACCAGACTAGTCATATATCCCTCACAGAAATCCACTCTATACCCAAGGTTTTCCTGCCGAAACAGACCAGGGTGCATGCCCCCTGGGTTTCAGTCACATCTTCCCGAATCACTCGCGCTCATCAGGTGGACGGACTGGAGACTGATGAGACATTTCTTTGTGAAAGACCCATTTAGTGATGGCAATTTGGACTATTTACGATGTGTGAACTGGGGAACGACATTTGGTCTACGAGCTTGCCATTTTGCCTTCGTGCTGAAAACACAATTACTCTAAAGAGTGAGAAAATTGGCTCCATGAATAAATATAGTCGTGTCCAAGGAGTAGATTATAATATAAAGGTCCTTGAACTACCATAACGTTCATGTGAACAGTTTTCCTTCTCAAAGTAATGGGCACATTTGGAAGGATCCCTAAATGTCGACTGGTTCCCTTGTCAAAGCCTGTCAGATTTCTCATTTCAGGCAAAAGCGATGGAGAACCAAGCGCTTTCCAAGCAGTTGAGGAAAGGATACTCACAGAAGCCCATTCATCGAGGATGGTTCGAAACATGACCATTCTATAATCTTGTATAATGATTATGAATGGTACACTGGCTGGTAAGCAGGGTCTGCCTAGTAGATTCCAATCGAAGGAAACGACTAGTTTGCTTGGTGGTGGGACCGAATAGACGACTGGATATGACTCTGATGAACTTCCTTCCTGCGATAAAGGAATGGGAGGACTACCCCGAAGCTCATCGGAGTCTATGTTGATGAAAAGAATTTGAACGGTGTCATTCTCTTTCTCTTCAATGACAGTATCATTCGAAGATGAACACTCTAAAGGCAAGACCGGGTCAATTGCCGTATCGACCCTTTGACTTTCGTCTAGTATGGATTCAGAGGGTTCATTTTCAATGATAGAAGCTTTGGCCGACCACAATGACAGGCCAGCTGGATTTTCAACCTGTGGAAGACTTGGCAAGAGTTTTTATATCTAGGAGGAAGTCGTAGCCATGAAACTGGACGATCATCCAAAACTCTCTTAGCCTCTTCAAGGAAGGGACAATGGTGGATGGCGTGATTGCCTTCACACAACTTACAAGGAAGTTTAGGATTCCTTCTTTGTCCATGTGCTTCACTTTCACTAGTTGATGGTGAGCATTCAACATGATCACGAGAGGTTGATGCTACCGGATTGTGCAAACGAGGAGACCAGTCCCTTAAGATCTGAGGGATGCAGGGACAATCTCGTTGATAGTGGTCTCCATCGCAAATGACACAAGGAGATTTAGGTTTTGACTTTGCGGTGTGAGGATTTTTGCTATATGACACTTGGTTTCTCCCTTTCAATTTTGGTTCCTTTTTCTTCTTTTCCTTTTTCTCTTTCTGCTTCTTCTTCTTCTTAGTTACTTGATTTTTAGCTTTATCGGCTTTATCAAGCGAAAAGGAAGGAGGAGAGGGAGAATCAGATGATGTAGAAGGTTGGGAGGCAACTCTAGTGTCATTCAGTTGCTGATTAGACTATTCAGGAATTGCCAGATTCTGAATAACAGAGGTAGAGAAGAGCCAGATGGTGGGCTCCAGTATTGCAGCGATAATGCTGCAACTCCTGGGACTCCCTTCTTTACTTTTATCAACCCGATTGTTCGTAACAAAGTTGGAAGCGACGGTGCTGTATGCACAAGTACTAGCTCTTATCGCAGCTGTCACTTGGTTAGTTGGCACAAGTCCGCTAGGGCTTTAGCCAACTTCTATAAGTTCTTAGAAGAAGCTTTTAAATGATGGATGAGAGCTAACTCAAAGGGGAGCTAATTTACTTGTGGAAAGAAACTGAAAGCCAAAGAGGAATGCAAACCCTAGCAAACCCTAGTTCTACCAGCTAGTTCTATTGATGCAAAAAATGAGAATGCAAACTGCTGAATGAGATGCCATTGACTTAAAAAAGGGAAAATGCACATGTCTAAGACTACTTTTTTCCTAGAAAGTATCTTTTTGTATTTTTTTGATTAAGTGTCGATTTTCACATGCATGTGCTTGAACTGTGCTTCACTATGCAGGAGTGGATCAAGGAAGAGGAATGCTTGGAAATAGTTGGAGAGGCTCAGAGGGGGTCTAAGGAGTCCCTAACACTCTTCCCCAGAGTCTCAGAAGGTTTGGCTATCAGGAAAACTCACTTGTGAGCTTCTACAGGAAGTCTGCAGGGGTTCTACAGGAAACTTCAGAATTTCTACGGGAAACTTCAGAACTTCTACAGGAAACTTCATAACTTCTACAGTATGTTTGGAAGTTGGTTTTTAGGAGGTGGATGAGTGAGGGAAGGTGCATGGATGGATCTAGACGTAGGATAGGGGTCTAAACATGGCATAAGGACTGGTGGGTGGTTCGGTGGAGAGGTGTAGAAGGCTAACTTGGCTCGAAGATGGTTAAGGCAATGATGAGAAAGGAGGTAGGGTTTCGTAGACACAAAGGATAGATGGGAAAAGGGCATCTTAGCTACGAGACAGAACATGAGGCTTAGATGATGCTTTGGGAGGATGGATGAAGGAAGAAGATGCCCTGCACGGTGGGCCTTGATCAATTCTACAAAAACCTGCAAATGATCAAATCCTAAACTAGCATATTCTATCCATCAATCAACATAAATGAGTAGCAACTTTATTTGGGAAGAAAAACTTGTACACCATCTATGTAGAGAAAAATTTCAGATGTCCAAACCCATGACTAATCTCTGCAAATAAAACAAGCACACTAAAATATTGCATAAACAGCAAACTAGTGTTTTTGTGAGGTAGCACTATTTCCTCAAGTTCAGCCCCAAATCCAATAAGGCCGAGGTGAAACCAGGAGTGTAGTTGTCTCTTTTCCTTGGAGATCTTGCTGTTATTATCCTACCAAAACATCTAAACCAAATTCATTCATAAACAGTGATCTATTCCAGCATCATAACGAAATCTACTTAACAGCAATGTGTTCAAATGCATAAAAGAGAAAAACACAGTGATACGTAAAGGAAAAGAAATAATACAGAAAGGAGGTCCTAGGCTCTCAGGTTGGGCCCAACCCTGAGAGCTTTGGCTCCTATGAAAAACTTAGATTTGATAGGAAACCAAACTGCTTCTCATTATCCAAAAAGAATCATAACAGTTATGCCAAAAATGGCTACAAAGGAACAAAATAAAGCTGCAGCACTAAGGTGCAAAGTACACAATAGGTTCAAAAGTCTTTTTACAAAGGTTGAGACCTCAAAATTTATAGATAACGAGGGACCTAGCTGGCCTCCTCAATTTGTAGAACTCAGCTGTCAAACTGTGAGTCAAACAGTCCCTTTCTAAATGCTGGTTGGCTGCCTTCTAGATTCGGTTTGGTGGTCTTTGGAGCTCGGAGTTGGAGGTGAAAATCCCGAGGAAGGGTCATTGAATGTCGTAGGAACCCCTCCTTCAAGTCCTCACTTCAGGCTTGGCTACCTTATAGCTCATGATTTCTTTGACTTTGCTCCAATATATGTCAAAAACCTGAAATAGACACGTGTTAACCACCTAGGAAAAGTAACTTCCCGTATTCGTACCAAAGACACAAACATACTAAAAATAATGCATAAACTATAGAAAATGATGGATTTGAACAAGGGCTGAACAATAAAAATTAGGCTAAATGAGCCCAAATTGTTACCAATTTTGGGGCTCATCACCAGACAGGAAAACCAATTGTCAATCCTGGAAGTGACAAAGTGGCCATATGGGGTGGACCAACATCTCCCCAAGAGGAGAAGGGACTAGGATTTCCTTCAAGGGGAAATGCTTGGTTGGTAGACTCCATTTTCCCAACCTGAGGATCAACGGGGGAATTTGTGACGTTATTCCGATTAAAATAAATTTTTAGATGCTTGGACACAACTTGTTTTTTCAATTTTAAAGAGTCGAGGAAAAACAAAAGATGACTCTAGTCGCCTTCGATTTTTATTGAGCATGAAGTGACAAGTGCTCAGAGGACCTTTTCCTTTAAGGAGTCTAAAAAGGAGAAAAATGGACTTCTCTAGAGATCTAGGCAGAGAGGATTACCAAACCAATCACAAAACTGCAGAATAATTTTTATGATACGCAGTCAATCTTCCCGAATGTTGTGTTCGGTGCATTGCGATCGATAGGGTGGAAGACACGGCTTCCTAAGGATAAAGGATGCAGCCTATTGTGGTCTCCCAATATATACTTGACAGTACGTGGGAGCACAAGTCTGTACTGGTACTTTCCATCTCAGAGTGGAGGAATCACCCAACCAACACTGAAAGCAACAGTTACTAGGTTTTACGACGCCGGAATACGTCTCTAGCCTAGACCTCTAAATGTTGTGCGTTAAGTTCCAAAGCGTTGTTAGATTCATTCAATTTATTTTAAGTTGATATTGCTTAACAATTTTCCTTTCAGGTTCACCACGTGATGTGTATATAATTCCTAAAATGCAGTCTAAGATGATAAACAAACGTTTGATCTTCTTTTAGCAATGAAAATCCTAGCTACTAAAGGGAAGAAAGCCAAGAATCTTTTCTTCACAGAGCACAGAGCACACGCTAAATGCACAGTCCTAAATCAAGCCAAACAATCAAAATGCAAATGCACATGCATGTATTTGTTTTCAACCTTCTTAATGTGTGAATGACATTAAGAAATCTATGTGCAAAACTGAATTACTTTTAAAGCGACAATACTCAACAAAATTCTTTTTCAAAACGAAGTGAAAGCAAGAGAGACACTTTGCGATTTTGAAATGGAAATTGCTTTTAGACACTTTAAAACTAATAATTCAAATCCTATGCAATAGTAACTGTATAGTTGACTATCAAGAACAATGGGATTGTTTCCTAAAACTGAAAATGATAGCTATGACACATTCAGATCTAGAGACGACAGTTCGACTATGCTACTTTTTTGCAAAAGAGAACTAAAAACGACGCACAATACATAAAAACATTTATAGTTCTTTGCATTAAGGAGGTGGAATAATGCAAGAGAAGGGGGTTTTCATAGAAGTACATTGATTATAGACAATAAAACTCTTGAATAAGACTAAAAACAGTGAGAAAAATCCACAGTTTGAGGGTAAAGTTAACCCTCCCTGACCATCGCACCTGTTACACAGTGAACTCAGTATGCAGCGCACCTACTGCACTCAGGAAGTGTGATGCATACAGATTGCCTTGAAGGCAGGGTGTGATGGTAGCAGTACGAGACTTTGAACGGGATTTCACTCACAGTTTGCAATCTAGTTTAGGTGTTTAGGCCGAATAAGTAGAGATCAGTGTATGTAAAACATAGGGGTGATCTAAGAGGTTACTAGAGCCACCACTTAGGGAAATTAGATTGCTTGCAGATCTGTTGTTTAATTCATAAACAAAACATGGAGATATACTAAAGCAGCATTGATCTACTTTGCATTTGTATGACAAATGCAGTTCGAAGGCTAGCTGGCTTGACTTCAGGCTCCATCTGTAGGTTTATAAAAGAAACAAGGATAGATAGGTTAATAAGTAATCTAGTCGCTCCCCAGTGGAGTTGCCATTTTGTTATCATGGAATAGTGTCCACTTGGATGCTGCTATTCCCACTAAGATGGGTGGCTATCTTAGAAACAAACAATCGAAGTCTATTGTTGTTTCCTTTTATGAAAATAGACGAGGGGAGAACCAAGAAGACCAACCTGAGTCTTGCATTTGATTTATTCTCCTTCTTGATAGAGCTTCATCACTTCTTCTTTGTCTGCCCAGCTTCAAAAGAACCTGTGGAATCACAACAACATACTACTATCCAAGAAACAAGGATCTAAATTCATAAATAATACATGATCATAAGTGTATTAACCATATACATACATATATAAACAAGTACACAGGAATATGGAAGGAAACAAGAATAGCTAAATTAAGATGAAAAGTAGCAAGAGGATTACAACCATGTGCTCTGAACCAGCATCATCCTCTAGCTAGGAAGCCCTTCTTCACCTCAAGCAAAGCTAGATCACCCAACACTGTGAACGTACACGAGAAAACCAATAGCACTTCTCTATAAGATACAAAATTCCAGCCTTCGGATCTCTATGATGAGGGATCCATATATAGATGATTACAGAGAGGTGAATCATCTTTTGGGATCTTGATTAGTGTCCTCTCTCTGATAGTTCCTACTTCCACTTGGAGAATGATGATCTCTTACTCATCCCTGGTCGAAAATAGAGAGGCAAGTGTCAAAGGGGAAGCTTCTGGAAGATTCCATGATCTTCCACCTCACACTTTTGTCCCTGCCATTTCTCCATTCCCGACCATCGCACCCTACAGAGAAGGAAATCAGTATGCATCACACCTTGTACACTGGGAAGGTGATATGCATCGCACCCCCTACATTGAGCTTTTAGTATGGTCCAGTTTTGACCATTTATTAGCAGTTTTCAATGGAGAACTTCTAGGAGATGATGTAATCAATTGACCTTGTTCCTTTAGGCAATGAAGAAACACTTTTAGGGACTTAGGAGCCCTCAGTTTATGGACATTTATGATTGGGGTTGAAGTGACCAAAAATGTCTATAACACCGCATCAATGCTCATCGAGCGTTTGGATAGATAGGTCTAAGGAATATGGCACCCCTTCAGATCCTTAGTCGCAAGTACACTCTACAGACGAAGTAATCATTCAATCGATGATGATAGATGGGGCACCATGGGAAGATTACCACTATCATTCCCATCTTCTGAACTCGAAAGAAGATAATTCTGGTGATCTACACCATCCTTCAATATTTGACTTTCTGACGAATACTGTAAACACGGTGGATTATGAGAGAAACCTATCCAATATCGAAGAGACTAGTGCCATAAATATCTCAAGAAAAACAAATGTTGTAGAGAATATTCATGTTGGAAAATCTTGTTCTTCTTCAGAACTGGAAATATATAGCACTCTCTTTCACAAGTTTAGAGATGTCTCTGCTTGGTCATATGATGAAATGCCAGGTATCGAATCGAGCATAGTTGAACATGAAATTAAGATGTATCCAGATGTCAAACCAGTACGACAATAGCTAAGGCAGGTGCACCCCAAGAAAGCCGTTTCCATCAAGGCGGAAGTTGAAAAACTCCTCCATGCTGGTTTCATTTACCCCATTCCTCTAACCGATTGGGTATCGAACATTGTTCCTGTGATGAAAAGACAAGGAACGATTAGAGCGTGTGTTGATTACAGGGATGTAAATCAAGCTTGTCCAAAAGACAACTACCCTACACCCTTTATCGACCAGATAATTGATGAATGCACTGGATGCGAAATCTTTTCATTTATGGATGGATTTTCTGGGTATAATCAAATAAATATCTGCCTACAGGACCAGTCAAAGACTGCATTCATTTGTCCATGGGGCACATTCGCATATTGCAAGCTACCCTTTGGTTTGAAGAATGCAGTGGAAACTTTTCAAAGAGCAATGAACTATGCTTTCCATGACATCAAAAAATTTGTTCAACCTTATCTCGATGATCTCCCAGCTCATTCGTGAAAGCGAACCGATTATCTGCACCATTTGAGAGAGATATTTCTACGTTGCCGACACTACAAGATATGATTCAATCCACACAAATGTGTGTTTTGTGTAATTTCTGGTCGTTTACTTGGCTTCATAGTCTCAAAGGATGGGATTCATCTCGACCCTTGCAAGGTTCAGGCAATCATCGATTTACCTCGACCTTCAAACTTGCTTCAGATTTATAAACTCCAAGGGAAAGAAAATTTCCTCAGGAGGTTCATTCCAAATTAGGCCGAACTAGCTAAAGGTTATACTCGTCTATTGAAAAAGGAGGTACCCTTCGTTTGGGACCAGGTAGCACAAGCCTCCTTTGATGCTTTAAAGAAATATCCAATACAAGCGTCATTAATGTATGCTCCTGATTATCAAAAAGACTTTAATCTGTATCTGGCTGCAGAAGGTACGACCATAGCAATGGTTTTAGTTCAAGAAGACAATGGAAATGAACATCCTATATATTATTTAAGCCGAAACTTAAATGATACAGAAATGAAATACTCCTACTTTGAAAATCTCACTCTCGCAGTTGTTCAAGTGATACAGAGATTTCGACACTACGTCCTCTTCAGGAAAACTACCATTTTATCAGATTGCAACCCCATGACTTATATATTTTCATGACAGTTGCTGGGGGGTAAATATTCAAAATGGATAGCAATTCTACAAGAGCTTGATTTGGAATTCAAAAACTCCAAATCAAAGAAAGCCCTGGTATTCGTGGAGTTACTATGCGATCTCCCATCGTCGTCCAACGATGCAACATCCGAAGAAGCAATCGTGGATGAAAATTTGTTTCTGATATCTTCAAGCAATTTGTGGTACGAAGATATAATCATTTATCTCCAGACACAAACATATAGGTCTAATACCTCACACTCCGAACAACAACGTATTCGATACCAAGAAAAAGACTACGTGATCGTCAGTGATACACTTTACCGTCGTGGTATCGATACAGTTCTACAGAGTTGCCTCACCCTCGAGGAGGCTGAAAAAGTCCTGAATTACTGTCATTCAAGCGCATGTGGGGGGCATAAATCTAGTTATGATACAACACAAAAAAAATTGCGAGCAGGATACTTCTGGCCAACAATGTTCAAAGATTGCATAACCGCAGTTAGACATTGTCATGCTTGCCAAATTTTCGATAGCAAAACCAGAAGACCACCCGCACCACTGCAGCCAGTAGTAGTTGTTGGGCCATTCACCAAATGGGGCATAGATTTCATGACATGTAACCCAACCTCGACTGGGGGGCATGGGTACATAATAGTCGCGGTAGACTATTTTACCAAGTGGGCTGAGGTGATGCCTACATTAAACAATAGTGCCGAAATGGCTACCCTTTTCTTTTCCAATCACGTAGTCTCCAGATTCGGCGTTCCATAGGCCATAGTCACAGATCATAGATCGCATTTTCATAATCACATGATGATTGAGTTGGCTTCCAAATTAGGACTGTCCCACAACAGCTCTACTCCGTACTATCTGCAAACTAACGGACAAGTTGAAGCAATCAACAAAGTCCTAAAGCGCATGCTGCAAAGGATGATCGGAGTCCACAAACGGGATTGGCACCTAATCTTGTACTCGGCCTTGTGGGCATATCGAACATCAGTAAGAAATGCAACCGGATTCACACCTTTTCATTTGGTATATGGTCTAGAAGCAATCTTACCGGTTCAATGTGAAATCTCGTCCCTCAAACTCACATTCGACCTTCTCCCTGGAACCTCAAAAGAAGAGGCTCATTTCTTGGAACTAATCCAATTGGATGAAACCTGTCGTGATGCAGCTTCAGCTAATGAAGCTCATAAGAAGCAAGTAAAAGCACAGTTCGACAAGAATGTTAAACCTCGCGTCTTCTCAGAAGGTGACCTGGTCTTACTTTACTACCAGGAATCTGATAAGTTGGGAGCAGGGAAATTCAAATCATTATGGATGGGTCCCTATATTTTTAAGTGAGTATTAGCAAAAGGAGCCTATGAGTTGATGGACTATGATGGGATTCCACTGGCGCAACCTCGCAATGGTTTTTACCTCAAGCGTTACTATGCTTGATTTTGCATAGTAATCCTCATGATTTTGTTACATTTTTGTTTTCACCAAGAGCGTTTAGTTTGGTTAAATAATCAAATTTTTGCATTCGTTTCAGATGTCAACTCTATTGGAATCATTCGTTGGATATGCCGATGGAGCAAGTCGTAGTTCGTGAAACCTGTCTTCTGCGGCATGGGCAATTTTTAATCCTAGTGGCGAGTTAGTAAGTTTTAGAGGAGTGTGTATTGGTCGGTCTACGAACAATATCGCTGAGTACAGTGCATTGATAGAACTCCTTTCTGATGCCATCACACATGGCATATACTGACTTGTCGTTAGGCTAGACTCACAACTCGTCATTCTACAACTCACCGACATTTATTCTGTACGAAATCCAGCTATCTATCGCATGTTCCTAAGGGTCAAAATTTTGGAAATACAGTTAGATTTCATCCAATATCAACATATTTCTAGAAGTTTAAACACATTAACAGACTCATTGGCAAATTATGTGTTAGATAGAGATTTGCGACATTTATAAAAAGAAGCATCACATCAATATATGCAGTAGGATTATGTAACTTAACCAAAATAAAGCTCCGAAAATCAAAAATATATTTCATAACTATTTATAGTTTGTACATAATGTTCTGTAACCAGGAAAAAATTGGTCAAATGACCCAAAACTCAAAATTCTAGGGGGCACCCTAGTCTAATGATGCTGGTGATAACAAGTCACCGCCTGTGCAATCATGCATAAGAG
This sequence comes from Pinus taeda, assembly GCA_000404065.3. Taxonomy (NCBI): domain Eukaryota; kingdom Viridiplantae; phylum Streptophyta; class Pinopsida; order Pinales; family Pinaceae; genus Pinus; species Pinus taeda. The sequence continues at coordinate 22,090 of APFE030018078.1, forward strand.
CCTAGTCCATTAACTCAGCACTCCAGTAGTATGTCGCTGCAACTGCAGAGGCAACTCGTCGGTCCTCACATCTGGGATACCAAGGGTAAGACCCTCAATCTGGTCCTATAGTGCTGAAAGAGTCTCGACCACAACAAGGTCACGAAGGATGGCCCTCCCAACAGCCTCTCCTGCTGGAGCGGCCGCTGGGTCTCTGCGGCATATTGCCGGTCAAACTGGTCCAACATCTGCATAAGCACGAGTTTTTATTAGTCTTGATCATAAGAATATAAGAACATTATAAATAACAATGAACAGAGATATGGTCAGAAGAATTACCCATGGCACCCCACTGCTCGCCAACCGGCAGCACCAAATCCGGATCACCTCGGAAATCCATACCAGCATATGGGAACCTGGCATAAACCTTCTCTTGACGATCGAACCACTCGAAGAAGGTCTCATAAAAAGAAATCTGGGGTTAGCCAGCATGCCGAGACATGAGATCAACCCATCTCTGCATCCGTGGTCCAGTCGGTGGAGGTAGGCCAAGTGAAATATACTGCGGTTGAATCAGTGGGATTCTCTCCAAGGTGAAAGCGGTCAAAATAGAACCATAACCAAAGTTCTTGGACCTTCGGCTTTTCACCTTGGTCAATTTTTCTTTCATCACAAAGAGTACTGCATCACACCAATTGAACACCTTCGGTTCAAGGCATTCCAAAGCATACTGCATGTAAGATCTGTTGGCTATGTGAAGAGAAGAACTACCAGCCAGTCTAGCAAAAGTGAACAGAATGGTCTGCAAGGGATGGTCAGTGACATCTCAGATATTGATCTTGTCGTTCGTACTCAGCTAAGATCCCTCTCTGCAATGCCGGTGAATGTACTCCCTCACGGACTCACCCGCACGTGTGGAGCCTAATAATGAGAGAGGGGCACCATGCCTCGATAAACGATCAGAAAATAGATGTCCACCACTGTCAAGGGGATCTATTTGCCCCTAATCTGAAATACCTAGTTGCTAGGATCCCAGGCATTGAGGAAATATTGCAACAAACTGATTTGTTGCCTCATGCTAGAGATACGGAAAAACTTCAACAAGCCACAGTTCCGCAATGCAGCTATTGTGCCTGGATCATGTAAAGCAACATCATCCTCTTCTTCATGCTCGTGTTCTCGCCATCTAACAACCATTTTGCTCCAATGAATTTCCGAAAAACAAACAAGGGAAGAGTCAGGATCTTCATTTGGTAAAAAACAGGCAAAAATTCATGAGGAAATTGTGCAAAAACTTTCCTCCCTGCGTCCATCGCACCCTAGCAAGTGTACTGGGAGCGATGCATACTGACTAGTCAATGGGAAGATTAGTATGCATCGCACCTTTCGACTAAGGAAGGGTGCGATGGTCCCAGGGTGAGTTCTTCAAACCCCAGAGGCTCAGCAGAACAAGGAAACAAGCTCAGAATCCAAAATGAAAGGCATGCAATTGAAGAGCACAAGTTTAGCTCCTACCTGGTCCAAAAGGCGTCGAGAATCGTCCACAAAATCTCCCAGAATTTGCTGGTGAAAATAAAGGGGGAAAAGCACCTCCAGAGCTCCAACAAACCAAATTCAAATGAAATGGTAAAATGAGAGGTAGTACAATCTTTGAAAGGAACAAAATGCTAATGGTGAATCAAAGACTCAATGACCATCATCGTGAGCAATGTTATCGCAGGGTTCAAGCTCATTAAAAAATAAACCCTCCACGAGCAGTTTTAGCGCATAGTTCAAGCTCGTTAAAAAATAAACATAAGTCATGAGCAAATGTTTCCCCCAGTGTTTAAGCTCATTAAAAAAATGAACCAGTAAATAACCATTGTGAATGCCTTATCGCACAGCTTTTGAGCCTTGGTCGTGTTCTCGCCATCACCTCCACTCTGTTTTTAGCCGATCATTCACCCCCATATGATTTTTTACCCCTTCAAGGAACATCTGCGAAGAGTGATTCTGTTAGCCATCCTTGTGACACTGCCATGGTTGGAAAATTCCAAATCTTACCTCGAATCAGCTGCTACCTGTAACCATCACTCGTTCCTCAAAAACGAATCTTCTTTAAGCACTTTTCACCTGACTCATAAAATATGAAAGATTTTCGAGCGATTTGCCTCTCCGGCTCGTTAAAGACATCGAAAGTGCTATCCCTCCTCTAGGTGTTAATATTTTTGGACCTGAGGGATTATTACACAAAAATATCGAGTGCTTGTCTTGTTCAGATCGTTAAAACTATCGAAAATTCATTCCTTTTGTATTATTTTATGTTTTTTCAGACTTAAGGAATTATATGATGAAAAAGAATCGTTGGAGTCTCCTTTCTGTTCCTTTCAGACTCTCTAAAATTGAAAGGGACCGAGTTTTCTTTGTTGTTAAACTCGTTAAAACCAAATAGCGACAAACTCATCCAAATGGACGAGAACGAGTTTCACTGTCGCTAGGCTCACTAAAATATAGCGACAGGTTCACCCGAAGGGCGGATTATAGAACAAGCATATGTTATCCTCCTCAATCTTAACAAAAATGAAGAGGTACTGGTCAGCAATGAATGGGGAAAATTGGGAAGAAAACTTGAAGAAACTTTATTGGTAGCAAGTCGCTCTTGAACATGACACTTTCCTTGCACATCCATGCCGAGTTGGGTTGTTCCGTTCACTGGTCATCACCATTGGTTCGTCACACCATCCATATTTGGGGTTAACGCTACCAATCCATTGTCAGTGTCACTCATATGTTCAAGAGAAGTCATTCAGACAATTCACCTGTGTCTCACCCACTACAATACATTCATGCTCCATTCCTTCATGAACGCCACCCTGAACCTTGTATCGTCAGATTGTTTTCACCTCCAAAATCATTTGCTTCATTCTATGTCGTTGATGTGGGATTCATTAAGGCCCTCCGGCGATGGGTCACTTCTTGTCGACATCAGCTCATTATCCAAGGAGTTGACTTAGGAACAACCCTTTCAGTACTTTGAAGCTTGCATGCCTCAATGGCAAGTTTCTCACTTTCGGCGACAGGTTTACATCAATGGCCTTCGACCAAGAGATTTTATGTGGTGTTTGATGCCAATTCCTTTTTCACACCACGTGAATTGTACTATAGTACCTTGAGGGTCATTTTCATTATTGGTGATTCCTCTTGCGCCTGTTAACAGCTTACATCATTGGCTGGTAATCAGGCGATGTCTTTCCATGTTTGACTCCAGAACATTTTCACATGGATCGACTTGTACTCCGAGTGAAGATTAAACGAGTTTTGAAGACATTGAATCTAGTGTCATCCATCTGGGCTGCAATATATTCAGGAATATAAAGACATCAAGTGTACATCATTGCCGAATAGATGATCATCCAAATCAAAGGATGATGTGTCCATATCATCAGTTTGTCACACGGACGATTGTCTATCCTATGTACATGAAAATGAGTTTATAAAGTTGAGCATGGGAATTCCCGCCTCAGCTAGATCATGAGAAAATTTTGTAAGAATAATTTATTGGATTGTATCTTATTAAAGGTCACCTCCCAGCCCAGAAAAACTTCGGATCCTCATAGTAAAGCATTTCACCCGACATCAGAAAGATTAACGACCTCATGCTTTAGGGGCAACTGTTATAGACATTTTTGGCACTTCACCCCAATCATAAATGTCCATAACGAAGGATCCTAAGTCCCTAAAAGTGTTTCTTCACTGCCTAAAGGAACAAGGTCAGCGATTAATCCACTGCCAGAAGTTCCCCACTGAAAACTGCTCATAAATGGTCAAACTGGACCATTAAAAAGCTCAATGCAGAGGGTACGATGCAATATCACCTTCCCAGTGTACAAGGTGCAATGCATACTGAATTTCTCCTTTGTAGGGTGTGATGGTCGGGAATGGACAAATGGCAGGGACAAAAATGCAAGGTGGAAGATCATGGAATCTTCCAGAAGCATCCCCTCTGACACTTGCCTCTCTATTTTCATCCAGGGATGAGTAGGAGATCATCATTCTCCAAGTGGAAGCAGGAACTATCAGAGAGAGGACACTAATCAAGATCCCAGAAGATGACTCAGCCCCCTGTAATCATCTATATATGGATCCCTCATCACAGAGATCCAGAGACTGGAATTTTGTATCTTATAGAGAAGTGCTGTTGGTTTTCTGGTATACATTCATAGTGTTGGGTGATCTAAGTTTTGCTTGAGGTGAAGAAGGGCTTCCTAGCTGGAGGATGATGCTGGGTCAGAACATATGGTTGTAATCCTCTTACTACTTTTCATCTTAATAAAGCTATTCTTGTTTTCTTCCATATTCTTGTGTACTTGTTTATATATGCATTTATATGGTTAACATACATCTGGTCCTGTGTTATTTATGAATATAGATCTTTGTTTCTTCGATAGTAGTATGTTGCTGTGATTCGATAGGTTCCTTTTGAAGCTGGGTAGATGAAGAAGAAGCGGCGAAGCTCTATCAAGAAGGAGAGGAAATCGAGCGCAAGACCAAGGTTGGTATTCTTGGTTCTCCTCTTGTCTATTTTCATAAAAGAAAACAATAGTAGACTTTACTTGTTTGTTTCTAAGATAGCCACCCATGTTAGTGGGAATAGCAGCATCCAAGTGGACATTATTCCCGGTAACATGTATGGAAGCAGTTTAGACACAGAAGTCTCAGGATAGCGTATGCAGTAGTTCTAGCAAGCAACAACTCAGTGTGCTACTAACCTCCATGTAGTTTGAGAACTGTTGGAAGGACTCCGCACAAAGATTGACGCACTGACAGAGTGACTCGAGGGCAAGTCACAATGTTTGTGTTGGGGCCTATTGGGCATGGAATCCCCCCAAGGCATGTTTTGGGGCTCAAAGCCCAAGATTTGACCCAATTGTGTTGTAAAGTTCTGTGAATTGTAGGCGCAGAAGTATGTTAGAGTCACAGGGATGTTCGGCCTAGTTTTGTAATGTAATGTTGGCCTACCTATGGTTCGTGGATCATGGGATTGTATAAATAGAGTGAGGCTCTAAGTGTAAAAGATAAAGAAGAAATAATAGAGAAGGAAGAGTCTAAGTGACTACGTGTAAAGTGTGTCTTTGGGTCGTAGGGTAGGAGAAGGCTTTACAGCTAAGTGTGCAGATGCCTAGTAGTCTGCAGCTGAGTGCGCGAACCCCTGCAATTGAGTGCACAAGGTAAAGTCGAGTCTGTAACCGAGGAATGAATTAATAAAGAGAATTTTTATCATAATTCTGTGTATATGTTCTTGGGTTAATGCATGTTTGATATAATTTGTGAATATACTGTTTATTTACTACACACACCTGTATGAATGGTTTATATTGTTAAGAATAACTTAAAGCATGCAAGTAGGCTAATATAGTCAACTAACATTGGAATATTAGTAAAGTCTTGGGTAATAATGCAAAATCATAGCATTCAACCCTTGAGTAGGGTTGCACGAAGGCAGTATCTCAGGCTACAATGGACAAGAAAATGTGCTTAGTGACGTGCGCACAGGGTCAAACCATGAACCACTTGTACTCATCAGACATCTCTAAGGTGCGAAAAACTGGTTCTAGCACCCTCCCATACTATTTCAGGTGAGACCTTAGTCTACACTCCGCAAACTGTTGCTGAAAGGCCCAGTAGTGCTGGGATTTGTTTAGCTAAATCAAATTTGAACCTAGTTCAGGCCCCAATAAGCCAATAATGATTTCGTGACAATGTTTCTTCTTTCTTTTATCATAAGTATGAATTTTATATCACCTTACTTCCATCTTAATGATTTCATGTGACCATCTCAATATTCTTCAAGAATAATTCATATGTTTATGCATTGTTTTGATGAGATTTTCATGTTTATGTTCAATTTACTCTGGTAAATGAATTCATAACTGATATGCTAATTTTGATCCTTCACTTGTTCAACCCTACACCACCATGAGAACTCAAAAATGTCATTAAACATACCTACCTTTCCCCATTATATCTGTGCAGCTAATCTTTTGACACCCTGACCTAGCTTCCTAGACCTATTGACCCTGCTCCAGCAAACCCTAATATCAAACCCTACTGAGCTTTGAATATCTAGCCTAAGATATATATATTCCTCTCTAGACACTCATTATTTGTGATGTCGTAGAGAGAGACCTCTTTGATTTGGTAGGGCTAGCTACCAGATCCAAAGTTGGTTTTAGGTTACCTCTATCGGTTTCCTTTCTCAACCTTGGGAAACTATCTTAGCCATGGGACACTATGGAGTGCTAACATTTTTGGCGACTATACTGGGGAACGAAGTGTCAAATCTTCCATGGGAAAGATCAGCAAAGTTTAGATATGATTTTCTGATGGTCAACAGTGGTCGAACACATATGAAATATGAACCATTCACCTGATGAATCTAATCAAACTTCCAACTTGATCCAAATACTCCATTGGCAGCAGGATCCACAAATCGAGATGAGTTCTATATCTAGAAGGTATTCTCCTTTAAAATGAGATCATGTTATAGGTTTTCCAAACTGCATGCCTTATATAGATTGGCAGACTTATTTTCTGAAGTTCAAAGATGAGAAAGGAGATGATGCTTCTCTTCACTTGGTTAAATTTCACGTGCATGTGCGTAAGCTAAAGTTTCAATTTCATGAATATGTTCATGGAAACCTTATAAGGAAAAGCATGATCTTGATATGAAGGTCTTCCATCTGCTAGTATTTATTGCCCCAAATATTTTCATTCAAATTTTTTAAAAAAATATAGAGAGTCTCATCCTTCTTTGTCATTGGTTGAGGATTGTTGTGAACATTTTGAGGCTTTCATTCAAAATCTAGAGAATTATTGTGGTGATGAATAATTCATGGACGAAGATATCCTCGAGGCTTTGTATGAAAACCCTTTCCATCACCAAGAAGAGCAGATGTCTTCTCCCTTGGATGAAAGTGAAATTGAGCAGGATCTCAATGATGACATTAAACAACCTACAGGAATTTCATAAGAACAAGGGAATGTTCAACCCTATTTTAATGAAGAGTTGGTGGTTATGTATGATATTCATATTCCATCTTATGATTTTGATGAATCTTTGTAGCATATTTGTCACTATTTTGATGAGAGTTATGGAGATAGTCATTCACTTGTTTTTTCAGATTGTTCTTTCTTTGGGTTTTTATTTCAAGATCAGGTTTGTGAAGACCAAGATGAGGCTTCTGATGAAATGCATGAACAATATTCTCTAGAAATTCACCACTCATATGTCTCTCCAGCTCATTCATTTTCTAAAACATTGTTCCAAGGGAAGATCGTGAAAATTATAATTTTGAATTAACATATGTGGAGGTTCCAGACAATGTAATCATGGAAAAAAATAATTATCAAACATTTCAAGTAGATTATGAAGAAGAGAGAAATGATAAAGAGGAGGTTGTTTTAGAGCCTCTTGCACATGATGATATGCCTCCAGGTTCAGAAAATGAAGAGGTTGTTGAAGAAGAGCAAATTGTCCCAGATCCTATGGATTTGCACATTTTTTCTATTGATAATATGGCTGCCTCAAATGTAGATTTTCAAGAACAAACTTCCCTTCTTCCTTATATTATTGAAGACCTTATTGCCAATTTATTGTAACCATCTAGGAAGATGAATTTTCTTTTATATATGGATCATGAGCAAATGTTCAGTGGACGCTTGGAGTTGCATATTTTTTTTTTCTTCCTACTCAAGGAAAGTACGAGAAGGATTCACGTAAGTAGCCATTTGTTGGATTGGTTACACTAGAGAGATCGTATCGCATGATTGTATATATATCTTCATCAAGTGGTGGTTATCATCAGGATTTGAAGCCTAAGGTGAAGGCCCTAAGATCTCGATGGTTCATTGCCATGTGTAAGTAAGTTCAATTAGTAGTCAACGTTTACAGTCAATTCAAGTTAGTTTCAGTTTTTATTAAGTTTAGTCAGTCAATCTTTTGAGTGTCAAGTGTTTTATTTTGACTCCATCACCCAATGGATGAGGCTACGTGGTCTATGGTGTTCTTGACACCTCCTAAAGGAGCTTCCATCCCCAGTTGGAGCCGATGTTAGTGTCTATGAGTCACCAGTGATCAAATGTACTCTTTCCATGTAGTTGATAGGGTTATTAGGTCAAATTCTTATATTTTCAAATAAAAATTGATCATTGGTCAATTCTAGGTCATTAATACTCCCTCCATACTCAAAATCATAAAATTTTGTCATTTCCTTGTCATCAGTCCTTGGAATAAGTCATCAAAGAGTGTCTTGGTCATCATTGAAGGTCATCATATCATTGTCATGCATACTACAAAGGTCCAAAGGTCTTTAATCATGGTTTTAGATATGCATTTGGTGTCCTTATTAGGTCATATCATCAAAACCATTTAGGAGTCATGTCACCACTATAATCACCATCTAGGCCTCAAAAGGTTGGGTCATCAAGTAGGCCATCAGTGACAAAAACCTATCGGAGAGGTAAAAGACTAGTGTTTTTTCCTGACATTATGGAAATAGTTCAGCCTAGTATTATTAGAGAAGGAACATTAGGACACCAACATGATGCACCCTTGCATGAGGAAAAAAAGTATCGTTTGATGTTGTCATTGCTGACCTACCCAAGCATAAGGAAGATGAGTCAGATGAGAAAATAATTCAAGAGAAAGAGGAAGAAAGGACAAGTAAGTGAGCCATCTCCTTTCCTAGGTCAATAGGACATTGAAGACACCATTGTAGTTGAGCTTGAAAAAGAGAAATAGTACTGGTTTGGCAGGGTTAATAAACACTTGGAGATGCTTCTGAAGAAGGCCAATAGAGGCACCAACCTTCAGAGACACATGGCAAGGCACTACTTCACCAGGAATCAAATTTGCAAAATTAGGGTTAGGAATATGAAAAAAAAGCTAAAGAAAACCCTAAATAAGTGAAAGAAGAGAGACAAACTTGATTTTCTTGCTAATCCATAATTGATTTTCTAATCCACACTTAGAGAGCAAATGGAACAAGTTTCAAATAATTTTGGAAAAACTTAGTGATTTTTGAAGTTTTCAGTAGTTTTGGCAATTCATGATGCACAAAAGTGTAGTGAGCTCACGCTGCGCTTCTTTTCAGGGCCTCCAAATGACAAGTGTCTTGCATATATGGATAGCTCTTGATCTATACTTTGCATATATACACTTGGTTTTCTATGTCAGCTCATAAATTTGGATAAAAATTCAATAAACAGGTCAATTTTCATGTCTCTGTCTCGTTTTTGGACCCCTCACTGCGCTTCTAGAGTAGCCTTGGGAAAATTGATTTTTAGGTACCTTGGAGAAGGATTTTTGCAGGTTTAAGACTTCAGAGGGCTAGTAAAAATCCTAATTTATCTTCATCAGCCTTTAGGTCAGGAAAAAGATCAAAGAAAACCCCTCAGAAATCCCCCACAAGCAGCACGATGCGCTTCTGTCTCTCATGTTGCACTTGTGAGAAATTTCACTGCGCCTTTGCCAGGAAGTCAAATTTTTTAGTTTTATCTGTCCAAGTCAACTTTTCATGATGTATTTTGTCTTCTTGGGTTTTCACATGATGTAATTAATTTTAATGAAGATGGTAAATTTCAAATCGATGTAGATTCATGCTCATTAATGAGTGTAAAGTCAAAGTGAATCAACTAAGTCTAAACAGGGAATTAGTTTCTAACTTCCCTAGTTTTAGGTTTGGTTAGAGAGATTGATGTAATCAGTTCCAAGGTTGATGGATTCAATCCCTCAAAGGGGGAATGTGGTTTTGGGTCTATATGTAGCATGATATAAGTCATAGAAAGGGTTGGATCCTTGTGAGTCAAAGGCTTTGAATCTAGTGTACACCATCACTTTTGCAGGAGTAATATAGGAAGTTTGCAACTATTATCTTGGCATTCCCGTGGTATGATTTTGTGAAAACTCTTCTTCTATTTTTTATCGTCAGTATGAATGTTATGTCTTCTTACTTCCATCTTAATTCTTTCAAATGATCATCTCAGTAGTCTTCAAACATAATTCATATGTTTATGTTGTGTTTTGATGAGATTTTCATGTTTATGTTAAATTTCCTTTGGTAAAAGAATTCATAACTCATATGCTCATTTTGATCCTTCACTTTTTCAACCTTGCACCACCATGAAAACTCAAAAATGTTATTGAACATACCTACCTTGCCCCATTATATCTCTACAGCAGATCTTTTGAAACCCTAACCTAGTTTCCTAGACCTATTGACCCTGCTCTAGAAAACCCTAATATCAAACCCTATTGAGCTTTGAATATCTAGCCTAAGATCTATCTTCCTCTCTAGTCACTCATTAGCTGTGAGATCATAGAGAGAGACCCCTTTGATTTGGTAGGGCTAGCCACCAGATCTAAAGTTGGTTTGAGGTTACCTCTGCCAGTCTCCTTTCTCAGCCTTGGGACACCGTGGAGTGCTAACAGTCCCTATCACCACTAATGAATCATCTAACTGAAGAGGGGAAGTGGGACTTGGTGAAGGAAAAATTTAAGAGGCTCAAATCACAAGCTACTTTGTTACAAGAGAAAATAAAGGAGCTACATAAAAAACAAGGCTGCTATAGGGAGAAAAAGGACTGCTACAAGAGAAACAGGGACTGCTACAAGAGAAATGGGGACTGCTACAGGAGCAACAAGAAATTCTATAAGAAGGGGAAACCACATCAAAAGGAAAAGAAGAATATCTCTAAGAACTTCAAGAGCTTGATCCACAAGAAACAATGTAAACTTTGAAATGGGAACTGATATTGTTGCTCGTTTTGTAGAGATAGCAAAAAGTGATCCAATTTTGAAAAGGGGCGATGAAAAGCACACATATTTTTTTTAGAGAACATTTTTTGGCACTTTAAATTTTTTTATGTACATTACGTTTAAGAATGTTTTTGATATGCATGTTGATTTTAAAAAGTGGTCCTTTGCATCAGGCCTTTTTTTTAAAAGACCTATTTTTTTACCTTAAATTTTCTAATGTATGAAATGTAAATAATTATTTTCTAAATTTAACAATTTTTGAAGTGATCTTCTTCTTCATATTTTTTATTATTTATTTATTTATTTTTTTTTAATTTTTTTTAAGTGAGGTTTTTATTGTTTTGCATATTTAAAGAACAAGGTCGATATTTTGAAGTTTCACTATTCTACATATTTATACATCGCTAATTAAGTTTTCAATTCAGATGAAATAATTGTCTCTAAAAAACAATAATTTTTAACAATTGACATACAAATAACCATTTTCATCATAAATATAACTAAAAAATTACACATTTTGATAATTTTTTGTAATTTTTTGCTAGAAGTGACATGTCAAAATCACAATTTCTATAGGAAATATTTTAACTAAAAATGGTTAAATAATAGGTTTTTTTTTTTTTTTTTTTTTTTTTTCATTTCAAAAAAGTAATAATAATCACTAATTTAAAAAAAAAAATGACGGTTAACATAAAAATTAATGTGAAAATCACATAATACAAATATTGAACACATAACAAAATTAATTAAATGCTTATTTTTCTCATAAAATGTCAAATTAAAAACATTACAAGTATAACTAATTAATAGTTACAAAAAATGAGCTTGATTTCCAAGAATAACTTAAATTTAATCAACAATATCACATAATCCAAACTCTTCATCCTCTAGAGTTTCATGATTGTCTTCTTCCACAATATTTTTTGCTTCGTTTTCCTCTTCTAATAGATCTTTGATGTTTGCGAATCTCCCAGTGTATGCCTTTCTAATCATTCCATAGAATGGTGATTGAGATTGCTTTGCATTTTTTGCCACTCATGGTTCACTAAAGTCCTCTTTCTTCAACCCAATTTCTTTCATTTCATCTGGAAGAAATTGAAGAGCATTAATTTTTTGCTAAATAGAATTGCACTATACTGGATCTTTTTTAATGGCAATGCAATTTCTTCCATTTTGAAGGCAACATGCTAGTGTTATATCTAATTATCAAGCACAAAAGAAGTAAATTAGTACAATGACATATAAATTAAGAAATAAGATATTGAAATTCAATTCCATATAATAAAACTTAACTGAGCCAGAAAATAAATCTAGAACCCAATCTTCTTCATTTGAACATATGTCTATAAGATGGTTAATCAATAATTGTGGTTTTTGATAAATGTTAACTATCTCTCCTTGTGCTTCTTTTTCTTCACATGTTAGTTTTCTCACAACAACATCATAAGCCATACTTGGCTATGACTCTTTCCATCTACCCGATTAAAAATCATAGACATATAGCTATCATCTTTTGCCCAACTATCAATATGGATGAACTCACAGTAATTTATGAATGGTTGATCTTCATGGTTAAGAAGATTTGACTTTTTCTTGTAACATGAAATAGTAAAAATTCAATTAACTTGTACATAAAAGATTTTTTAACATTAATCAAATATACATTTTCAACATCTTACCATGTAAGATTTATCCTTGAGTTTGTTTTCCCCTTGAAGCTTGACAATAACAATGCTAGTTGTGTGTCTGAATGAAATGTCACAAATCTCCATAATGGTGATGATGTGACTTATAGAAATTCCGCAACCATTTTACTAAGAGCTTGATAAATATAAGGGCCACTATCATAGTCAATGTTTGGGATATTGAAACCATGTGGAATATCTTCAATAACTAGGGCATAATCCCTTTTAGGTATGAGTTTAGAAATGTCTTCGTAGTTGCCCTATATTACTTGATATTGAATATCGCCAAGCCCATTCCAAATGAAATCAATAAGAGTTGGATCAAGTTCAACATTTCTAAGACATTGCTTCTTCAGTCTTTCGATCTTAATTTTTTCAATAAAAGTTCTGAAACTATCTGGTGCTCCATTTGCATCCTTCCTCATCTTTAATAAAATAAACAAATATATGTATAGGTTATAAAATAAAAATAGTATACAGATCAATAAAAATGAAAGCAAAGCTCAACATACCTTTTTAAATGCAAGATAGAAAAAATTTAATGTTGATGTAGAACTTGAATCTAGATAGTTGCGTACAAAATCATCCCAACTGTCTTCATTCAACAATTTAAGCATTTGTTCTTGTATTTTCATGTAAACTTTGTGACTGCATAGATAAAGTAAAAAAGTTAATATAATGATATGTATAACAATACTACCAAGAACAATATGCTATATTTAAAGGAAAATTATAATCTAGAAATGAGTAAAAATAATTCAACAAATTTACATTTGAAATTCCTTAGACATTTCCTCCAATGATAATTCCCCTAACCTCACATGAGATAATATTTCTTCGACAAGTTTTTCATCCTTCACTCCTTGAAATGCTCTCCAAGGTGTGATAGTCATATCTTCTATAAGTTGCTTCATTTCAGGACCTGATTTACGGTTGCTACATATCAATGGTTTAGACCTTTTGGCATTCTTGTTTTAATGCCAATGTTCTCCCACATGCTAAAAATCTCATTAATCAATTCCCATATCTCTCTAGTTCTAAATTCCGACTGGAAAATGTTATCAATATCTCTGACTAAATCAGTATTTACCCTTACACCTTTTGAATTGATTTTCTCCTCAATTTTATAGCCTATTTCCATACAACATTCCTTTTGGAAATCTACAGTAACATTTATCTTATCCCCACCACAATTTTCTTCAAATTCACTATGAATAAATCTAACCCTTTGGATGAAAGTCATAGACATCCCATATTCATTATTTGAATTATGATCCCATGCCACTAACTTTGCTTCTGCATCTAATAAAACGGTATAAATTATACATTTCATTGTTTCAAAATGCGGGTTATTGGGATATTCCTCCATCAATTGTCTTTTAGCTTCTACAGAATGGTTCCCCCTAGCACATAATAATTATATTCAAAACATTTTGACTTATCAAATGCTTCTTTGTTGGGAAATTGAACTGGATCAATAAGAAGCACATAATTAACCAAACAAGCATATGGATTGTTGTTGGGCACGAGATCCCCCAAGGGAAGTTTTGGGGCTTAGAGCCTAGATTTTGGTCGAATTTTGTAATTCCAATGTGAAGACTCTACATTTTGTGGGTGTGTAGCACCTAGTTGTTAAAGAGTAATAGGGCTGTCTGCCCTTAATTTATAATGTAACGTCCATTGTAGAAGATCCACCCATGATCCATAGACCATGGGATTGTATAAATATAGTGAAGCTCTAAGTAGTCAAAGGCATCTAATCTAATATCGAAGGAAGAATCAATGAAGATGTTACAGAGATAGGTCTAAAGTGTAAGTCTAAGTTTTTGGTCATAGAGTAGGTAGAGGCTCTGCAGCAGAGTGCACAGAGGCCCAATAGCTTGTAGCTGAGTGTACGGACCCCTGTAGCTGAGTGCGCAGGGCGAGTTGAGTCTGTAATCATCTGGAAGTATTCATAAAGAGAAGTTTTCTATCATTTTTGTGTCTTTATTTCCTATTTATGCATCTGTTATATTGGATATGAATTTCACTTATAATGCTTATATGATGCATGAATGTGTATAACTTTATTAGTTAAGTGAACACAAGTAATAACATCTATTTATGTGAAGCTAACTAAGATTAGATACTAAGATAAGTAAGATACTTAGCCTAGTTTGGGAAATATCAGAGTTCACTACCCTAGTAGCACGAAAGGACTTCAGCCCCTTCTTAGGGCTGCACGAAAGCCAAATGTAACACTTCGTGAAGGTACTGAAGGGTAGAACAGAGCACGAAGCAACCTACATGAAGTTAGGAATAGTTGGAAATAACTGAAATCATACCATCTCAAGGGTGCGGAAACTTGGTTCCAACATCCCCCCATACTGCTTCGAGTGAGACTTCAATCCATGCTCCACGGGTTGATTGCAAAAGGGATAGTAGTGTAGGGATTTGTTTAGCTAATTAACGCTGAACCTGGGTCAGGCCCCCTCAAGCCAACAAATGGTTCTGTTGTTGGGATCAAAATCTGCATAAGAGATGTGTGATGTCGTATCATTGGAATCCAACTAAGAAAGAAATCAAAGTCTGTTTGGATAGAAAAATTCATTAGTTTAGCATAGGAAAATAGAAACCCGCAAGTGTCAAAAGAATAGTGGTTAGATAGTTACTTGTACACAGAGATCCATGAAATATTTTTGCGTCCTTCCCTACTGAGTTATATGAGTGGATCACGAAGCTAGCAGACAGCCAAGGAAGGTGGAAACTTGAGAGTCCTATTGTGTAGACCCCAGAACTAGTGCAAAGATTGGAAGTATCGAAGGATAAGATCGCATGAGCTATCGATTATTGGCTCGATCGCATTGTAGGAGGATTTCTTACCAACTTTGCGGTCGTCACCTCAGTCAGATACAGTGAGGTAGAGTGACACTTCCTCAAAGAACCATGAGGTAAGTACATAAAATCTTTGAATAGTTAGATTAAAATGTTCTTGTGTGAAAAGTGGGTTATGCAGTTATCTTGATGTTTAGGGCTATGCTAAGTAGAAGAATTTACAGAAACGAAGGAAATAAGGGTCCAAAAAATTGCCCCTTGATTTCACCTCTGTGAGGGGATGAGGAAGAGCTCCCAAAGGTCTCTCCAAGAAGTGTTATTCATCTGATAAGCCAAAAAATTCGCGAATACCACCTCTTCCCACACCACCAATGACTTCAGCTCCATCACCTCCATCTTCACCCGTACCACCCCCACCACCACCGCGATTCAGTATGGTGAACACAGTGAAGTTTCCTTTGTTCTAAGGCTTGGGAAATGAGGATCCGAACCAATTCTGGTTCGTAGTGAAGGTTGTATGGGAAGCTCAAGGTGTCATAGATGACCATATAAAGAGATAAACACTGGTTCATGCCTTGTAGGATCACACACTGACCCGGTATATTAAGTACTCGAACGATAAATCGAATGTGAGAGTAGTGGACATCGAAGCAACACTAAATAGGGAATTTAGCAGGCCTAAATATGAAGCACAATCAATTATTGGATTCAAATAAATCACGATGCTACCAGGCAAGACACCTTAGGAACTAGATCAAAGGCTGAAATGTACGATTCGTGAAGCAAACATGAATTTGACAAATGGACAACATCGTGAGTGGTTTGTGGTTTCGCTACTACCACATTTAAGAAGTGCACTATCATAGTAGAAGATAACAACTCAGACAGAGGCTTCAGAGATTGATATGAGACTACATGAGACCTTGAAGCAAGATCCTAATCTTAGAGTCCAGCAAATCCATGCATAGCTGAAGAATTTGTGCCTTGAGATGCAAAGCTTGAAGCAAGATAGAACGGTTCAATCAGAAGTGCACGAAGAAGTATGGTGTATGAAATGTAAGAGACATGGTCATGACAAAGACCACTGCCTAGTCTTTACAAATTAGCTTGTATGAGGAGGATTGATGCCTCTAAGGCCAGAATCTCAAGCAGGACCTAGCGCAACACCTACTTTGTGGTGCACTATCTATCAAGTAGCCAGAAAGCATGCCACATATAACCGCCACTTGTTACAGAAGTATATGAAAACTTTGCAACAGTTGTTCTACAACTTTTGTAGGTCGGTGGGACATGACGAGCATACTTTTAGGAGTTATGAATTGATGATGGATAGAACTCCCACCTACAAGGTTAAGGCCAAAATGCAGCCCTTTGACCAGAATGCAGGGATGGTGTGGATAGGATTTTAGGGGCGCGGATGAGGCTGAGGTAGAGGAGGACCTGGTAGAGGTCACAGACAATTGATTTGCTACAATTACAGAGGACCAGGACACTATGCCCATGATTGTGCTAATCCAACGTGTCTGTCACGCAAGTATTACACACTGTTTGATCATGATATAGAAGATTGTCCTATGCTGATAGCTAAGATACGCGACAAAGGAGCACTACCACCTCCCCCGACTTAGAACCTACAAATAATGAGGTCTGGGCCATGCGAGGAAGATCCGAACATAAATATAGTGCTCTGAAGTGGAATCATGACAGGAGATTATAAGGGGAAACATTCGGAAGACAATACCTGGGTTCACAAAGCCCTGATGAAGGAAGCTGAGTTTGATTTGGAGAGCACTTGGGAAACCTTCATGGAACCTAAGAAGAGCTCCGCTGAGGCCTCCACTTCAAGAAGCAAAGATCAGCCTGAGACGACAATGGGTCTCTTCATGCTCACAACTTTCCTCGAAACCTGTATGAAGTTACTGCGCAATAGTAAGTTTGTGAAACGGTTATAGGAACTCATCAACATATGTGACGGGACTGCACCAAGAGAATTGCAAGTAGTCTAGAAGATAAGAAAACATAAAACAAGGATGGGGCGTGAAATGAGACTCACTGCATAGATCAGAGAATACGAGATGGATCAAGTCATTGTGGATTTGGGATCAGATGCGAATGTGTTACTGAAACAGACATGGGATTCATTGGGAAGCCCTGCACTGCAATCGTCTCCAATTTAGCTGAGAATGGTGAACCAACAGAAAATCATATCCATGGGATGATTGCGAGTAATCATGGATATTGAAGGAGTGATCGTGCTGGCAAATTTTGAATTAATAGAGATTATTGATGACAGTAATCCCTACCCCACACTCCTGGGAATTGATTGTGCCACTGATATGAATGAGGTAATTAATCTGAAGAAGCTTAATATGATCTTTGAGAAGAAGTCACTACACATAATAGTACCCCTGGACCCTCTTGAAGGACAGTGATGTATGGAGCTGGTTTGTGACTATGAGATTGATGATGATATGGACTGCATCTACAAGATAACAGCGTGAGACAAAGAATGGGTGAATCCCATCCTGGATGGGTGACTAACATGGGAGCGCAAGAGTTCCTACACTTTGGATTTCGATGAAGAAGTAGAACAATGGTAGAATTGGTTACACAAGGTAACTACACTGAATTGCAACATGATGACTTGGTCGCTGCACTGCATGTCAACAGAAGAAAGGAATCTTCCTACTTATGATGGCCTACATGAGGTAAATACCTTCTTGGATGCATTTGAAAGGGAGGTGCCAGAAAAGCAATGCTTCCAGGCCTTGGACTAGGTACTGCATGCTACGCCCGGAAGATGGTTGGGTACACACAAAGGAAGCTTTGATGATTGGCGCGAATGTAGGAGAATGATGTGAACATGATTTGGGAAGCCTAAGATGCAATTGACAGACAAGTATGATGGATAAAATGATCCGTGCACATGGATGCAGGTCTATGAAGAAAATCCCCAACCTGAGTAGGTGCACCTGTACTCCGTGCTAAAGTACTTGGTCAATAAGCCTGTGTTGGGGGGGGCGAATTTGCAGATGGCTTTTATTATTCCAAGAGTATGATTTTGAAGTTGTTTTGAAGCCTAGATGATTGAACACGGGACCAGATCACCTGTCACGTATCGAGACAGGGGAGGAACCTACTGGTTTGGAGGAAGGATTACCTAATGTGTAGCTCCTTGCTGTGTGTATAGTAAATGGACATTTCAAAGATATAATACACTTTGTAACAACCGAAGCTACACAGGAAGGACACTCTATCCAGCAAAAGAAGAAATTAGTGCTGCGTGTGACAGACTTCTTTGTCATTGCTGGGCATCTATATAAGA
The DNA here is from genome assembly GCA_000404065.3 of Pinus taeda. NCBI lineage: Eukaryota > Viridiplantae > Streptophyta > Pinopsida > Pinales > Pinaceae > Pinus > Pinus taeda. The sequence goes on from APFE030018078.1 coordinate 40,688, forward strand.
TGGGGAATGATGAAATATTGCAAAAGTATGTACCTGAGTTTGAACGAAGAAGCATCCTCACGGATGCTCATGGGGATGCTATAGGAGGACATTTTGTAGGAAGAGCAATTGCGTAGAAGATTCTACGCTCCGAGTTGTGGTCGCCAACCCTTTAATCAAGATTCAAAGAATAGGAAGGCCATCGTGGAGGGATGAAATGCCCTTGAATCCACAAATGGCATTGCAACCTTTCGAAAAATGGGCAATAGATTTTGTAGAACCTATTAAATATCAGGGAAAGAGAGGCGCGAGGTATATTATCACTACAATGGAGTATCTGACTCATTGGGAAGAAGTGCAACCGGTGAAGGATTGCATGGGCATGACTGCCACAAAGTTTCTATTTGAACATATTCTGACATGATTTGGATGTCTAAAGATCTTGATGAGTGATTATGGTATAGACTTCCTGAACGAGATGATCAGTGCACTAACAAAGGAATTTCAGGTGTCACTAGAAGAACATAACTTATCACCCATAGGCTAACGGGACAGTGGAGGCATTCAACAAAGTGCTTGAAAACACACTAACCAAGGTATGGAATGCATAGCAGAGTGATTGGGACCTATGCATACCTGCAGTGTTATGGGCTTATCGAATGACATGCAAGAAACTGACGGGACATACACCTTTTAGGCTTGTTTATGGAGTGGAAGACGTAATGCCTATGGAATACATCATGCCTAGTCTATGCATAGCATCTCTCACATGTATGATGGATCACAAAGCGCTGGAGGAGAGGCTCGCACAGTTGAATGAGCTCGAAGAAGAACGATTTTTGGCTGGATTTCACCAACAGGTCCAAAAACAACGTGAAAAGGCATGGCACGACCGACACATCAAGATGTGCACATTCAAGGTAAAATATCTGATGTTGTTGTATGATAGTAAGTTTAATAAATTCCCAGAGAAGTTTAGGATGCACTGTTTAGGGTTGTGTATTATTAAGGAGATTACCGACGGAGGTGTGGTATAGCTGGTCAAGTTAAATCGAGAATCATTCCTAGGAACGGTGAATGACAGTCGCTTGAAGCCATACATTGGTGATCTAGCAATATGACTATATGGAAGTAGCATAGTCTTAGTGCTCCAGCTAGCTGAAAGGAGGCACAAGACTATAAACTACACTTCCTAGGAGCTGCGTGATGTCAGGACTACACATAGTAGTGAAGTGTCACAGGGTCCATGACAATGTGAAAATAGTTGTGTTGGCACATAAGTCTGCTGAAAAGTGATTGTTAAAGTCACAATTCATGATTTGATCCTTGGTTTGAGGCCAAATGGAGTGGGTGATAGGAATTTAAGGTGAAATTTATGGGCAAGATTTTGAAAATCTGTCACCAATCTATTATAGACATATTTGGGCACATCAACCCCAAACTTATATGTTGATGTATTAGGGCTCATCAACCCCTAAAAGAGTTTTTTCATACCCTAAACAAAATTAGTCATCTGAATACATCATTCCCCAAAAGTTCCATCTCATAAATCATCCAGAAAGTGACTAAACTAAACCATACTAACTGCTACACTATCAAAGTGCAATGCATACTGACTGCTACACTGTCAAAGCGTGATGTATACTATTTAGGCCTTCTATAGGGTGTAATGAGAGAGGATGGAAAAATTTTCGGGATAGTTTGTTAGTTTGTTGCTCATGGAATATTCTAGAAGCTTCTCCTATGCCACTTGCCTCTCTGAATTCGCCTAAGGAAGACCAAGGGAATTAGGAAACCATCTCCAATTCCCCTCTCTTATGGAACAAATTGTAACAAGTGGAATGACACTAAGAAATCCCCATGGATGACTCACACCCTTGCAAACATCAATAAAAGAATCTCCCATTCAATAGATTAATAGGCTGGATTGTTGTGAATTGCAAGTAAGTGCTACTAGTTTTAGTATTGAGGAGAGAGCATTGTATTCTTGTCAGTGTGTTCTTGCTAATTCATGAGTTGAAGAAGGATTGATGTTGGGAGAATGGTGTTGGATTAGATAACATGGTTGTAATTCTCCTTGTTATTAATAAAGTTCTTCAGGATTTTTCCCAATTGATTGTGTAATTGTGAATGCTTTCATTTGTTTATTATATATCTGATTCTATAATTTTTATGCTATAATAGATCACGATGCTTTAACAGTTATTTGTTGTTGTACTTGTGCAGGTACTCTCTAAGTGTTTTAAGTACAGGGAGGAGTTACAAGATCTACAAAATGAGAGAGACATTAGGTAAGGGATCAAGCGAAAGTTCTAGGTTGGTTTTCTACTATCTTTGTCTTATCTGTTACACATAGGAAATATCATTGAATTTCTTTAAACTATTGTTTCTAGGGTAGCTGCCAAACCTATAGGGTTAATCGTTCAACAAGGCATTAATTTTCCCATAAACAAATTTCCGATTCCACAGGGGGTCGAACCCAAAATCTCTAGTTTCATAGCCAATCAAGCATGCTCTATGACAAAATATCTGGTTACGTAACTGCACAAAAAATCTTACGAGTTGGTTACCTCTGGCCAACCATTTTCAAAGATTGCACACTTGCAGTTAGAAAGTGCCATGCTTGTCAGATTTTCTATCGTAAAACCAGATTACCACCTACACCACTGTATCAAGTAGTTGTTGTTGGCCCATTCATGAAATGGGGCATTGATTTCATGACATGTAACCCCACATCGGTTGGGGGGCATGGGTATATTATAGTCACTATCAACTACTTTACAAAATGAGTCGAGGTGATACCTTCATTGAACAACAGTGGTGAAATGGCTTCTTTTTTTCTTTTCAATCATGTAGTTTCTAGGTTCGGTGTGCCACGGGCTATAGTCACAAATCATGGGTTTCATTTTCACCAGCACATGATGATTGAGTTAACTACCAAATTAGGAATGTCCCATGATAGTTCTACTCCATATTATCCGCAGGCTAATGGACAAGTTGAGGCAATCAACAAAGTCCTTAAGTGCATGCTGCAAATAATGATTGGAGTCCATAAGCAGAATTGGCATTTAATCCTGTATTCAGCTCTGTGGGCATATCATACCTCGGTGAGAAATGCGATCGGATTTATGCCCTTTCAGTTGGTGTATGGTATAGAAGAAGTCTTACCAATTCAGTGTGAAATCTCATCCCTCAAGCTCACAATTGACCTGATACCCGAAACTTCTAAAGATGAAGCTCGTTTCTTGGAATTAATCCATCTAGATGAAACCCGTCATGATGCCACATTGGCTAACGAAGCACATAAGAAATGCATCAAGGCACAATATGACAAAAATGTTAAGCCGTTTGTCTTCTTAGATGGTGACCAGGTCTTGCTTTACGATCAGGATTCTAACAAATCAGGAGTAGTGAAATTTGAACCATTATGAATGGGCCCTTATATCATTAAACATGTGTTGACAAAAGGAGCCTATGCGTTAGTCAATTATGATGGGATTCAATTTTCACAGCCTCGAAATGGGTTGTATCTCAAATCTTACTATGCTTGATTAAGTGTAGTAAAATTCATTGTACATATGCTTTCATTGCATTTTTGAGTGTTTTCTTTTAGGGTTGTCATTTTGGTTAGGTAATCCACTTCACATTTGTTGAATATGTCAAACGTTTTGGAACCATTTGTTGGGTATACTAACGGAGCTAGGCATAGCATGCAGAACCTATCTTCTATAGCCTAGGCCATGTTCGCTCCAAGTAGCAAGTTAGTGAGTTTCAGGGGGATATGTATTGGTCGATCGATGAACAACATCGCTGAATATAACATTTTGATTGAACTCCTCTTTGATGCCATTTCACATGGCATACCCCGAATCATTGTCAGGCTAGATTCACAACTTGTCATTCTACAACTTACTGGCGTTTATTCTATCCGGAACCCAGCTATTCATCGTATGTTCCTAAGCGTTAGGATTTTGGAAAGACAATTTGATTTCATTCAATATCAACACATTTCTAGAAACTTAAACACATTAACTGATTCATTAGCAAACTATGTGTTAAATAGACATTTGCAGCATATGTAAAAGGGAATTTCACATCAACATTTGCATAGGATTTCATCACTTAACCAAAATAAAACTCCAAAAGTCAAAGTAGATAGTTGTTTATAAGTTTTCACAAAAAAATTTGTGTCTAAGAAAAAATCGATCATCTGACCTAGAAACTCAAAATGAATGCAGAAAAACATCCTAGACTAGTGATGTTGATGATAACAGGGCACCACCTATGTTATCATGCGTAGGAGCCTAGTCCGGCAACTCAGTACACCAATGGTATGGCACTACAGCCTCATGGGTAACTTATCAATTCAAACATCTGGAATGCCGAGGGTCAAGCCCTCTACAAGATCCTGCAACTATCCAAGGGTCTCCACTATATCCATATCTCTAAGGACTGCCCTCCCTACAGCTTCCCCTGCTGGAGCATCTTCCCCCCGTGGGCATGCCCCTGGTCATACTGGTCCAATATCTGCATGCACATATGAGTTCATTTAGTCTTGGTAACCATCAAAAACACAAAAACAATAGGAAACCTAAAAGAAAAATGTGGTCAAATCATTTTACCTATAACACTCCACTGCTCACCAACTGGTAATGCCAAATCTAAATTGCCTCGGAAATCCATCCCTACATATGGATACTCGGCAAACGCCATCTCCTGGCAGTCGAACCACTCAAAGAAGGCAAATGAGAAGGATACTTGTGACTGGCTAGCATGCCTAGCCATAAGGTCCACCCATCTCTGCATCTGTGGTTCTCTCGATGCAGGAAATCCCAGTGAAATGTTTTGAGGTTGCATCAGTGGGATTCTTTCCAAAAAAAAATCAATCAATATGGATCCATAACCAAAGTTCCTGGTTCTTCTAGTCTTTACTTTGGATAGTTGATCTTTCATGATAGGAAATACTGCCTTGCACTAGTTGAACACCTTCGATTCCAGGCATTCCAAGGCATACTACATGTAAGATCTGTTTGCTAAGTGTAAGGCTGCACTGCCAGCCAGTCTAGCAAGGGTAAGAAGAATGGTTCTCAAAGGTCGATCAGTAACATCCCATATATTAATCTTACCATCTCTACTGGGTTGAGATCCATCCCTACAAAACTGATGAATATAATATTTCACTGATTCGCCCCCACAAGCAAATCCTGATAGTGAAAGAGGGGCACCATGCCTCGACAAACCCATCAGAAAATAAATATCCTCGATCATGAAAGGAATGGATTTACCCCTGATCTAGAATACCTAGTCAATAGGATCCCAAGAATGAAGAAGATACTGCAACAAACTAATTTGTTGTCTTATGTTGGATATGCGGAAAAACTTAGTAAACCACAGTTCCTTAATGCAATCATTGTGCCCTGGTCATGTAAAGCAATCATATCCTCCTCTTCATGTTCTCGTTCTCGCCATGAAACGACTATCTTGATCCAACAAATATCTAAAATACAAACATATGGTGAGTTAGGATCCCTTTTTGAGCAAAAAACAGTTCAAGATTTGATGAAAAACACTGTACAAAATTACCCTTTTGCACCCATCGCACTTTTCCCTTGAGCAAGGTGAGATGCATATTGACTGGCATGTTGGTAACCCAATATGCATTGCACTTTTCGATATAGGCAAGGTGCGATGATTGGAGAATGAAATTTTCAAACCCCAAAGGCCTAGAAAAATGAGAAAACTTTCCTAGAATTGAAAAATGATGGAATGAAATTGAAGAGCATAAGGATAGCTCCTACCTGGTCCTGACGGCACGGGAAATGATCCACAGAATCTCTCGAAATCGACTGGTGAAATTTGAGGGTGAAAACTACTTCAAAGCTCCAAAATCCAATATTTGAAATGAAATGGTGAAAATGAAATGTTAAAACTACTTTTTATGTTTACTTTTCCATGTACTTCAAGTAAATGTTAGTTTTAGTTCATTTTTCATCCATAACTATGTATTTTTAATCAATATGATGGAGTTTTGAGCAGATTGAACAACTGATGATAGAATCTAATGTGTTGAATAGTGAATTGATCATCTTTGTCCACCAAGCAAAATTTTTATCTTCTTTTTGAGCTTTGATTTAAAAATGAAAAGAAAACTATAGAGTCCTCTTTAAACCCTTTTCAGACTCGTTAAGCATGAAAAGATTGTCGAGTGCTTGTCTTTTTTAGCTTGTTAAAGTACTGGAAATGTCATCCCTCCTGTATTATTTTATCCTTTTTCAGACCCGAGGGATTACTTTATGAAAAAGAATTTATGGAGTTTTATTTTCGTCCCTTTTCAAACTCTCTAAACATGAAAAAGGACCGAGTTATCCTTGTCATTAAACTTGTTAAAATAATAGCGACAAACTTGTCCATCTAGACGAGACCAAGTTTCACTATCGCTAAACTCGTTAAAACATCAAATAGCATGGGTTTGCCTGAAGGGAAAATTATAGAACAAGCATATGTTATCCTCCTCAAGCTTGACAAAAATAAAGAGATATTTGTCAGTAATGACAAGGGAAAAAAGGGAAAAATCTTGAAGAATTTATGGTAGCAAGTCACTCTTGAACATGACACTTTCACTTCATTTCCATGATTGAGTTAGGTTGGGTTATTTTGTTCACCAGTCATCATACCATTGGTCTTTCATACCATCCATCTTTTGGTGTTAATGCTACCAATTCATCTTAGTGTCGTCGACATGTTCAAGAGAAGTCATCCAGTTAAATTTCCCATACATTGCAATACCTCTAACCTTCATATTTTCATGACGACCATTCTTGAACCTTAATGTCGTCAGTTCATTTTCACCTCCAGAAATCATTTTCTTCATTTCATGTCATAGATGTGGGATACATCAAGGCCCTCCTATGATGAGTCGCTTCTTGTCGACATCAACTCATTATCCAAGAAGTTGACTTAGAAACACCCTTCCAGTGCTTTGAAGCTTGTTTACATCAATGAAAAGTTTCTCACTTCTGGCGACAGGTTGACATCAATGGCCTTCGACCGAAAGATTTTGCATGGTGTTCGACATCGGATCATGTATTCACACCACGTGAATTGTACTGTAGTACCTTGAGGATCATTATCATTATCGTTGATTCCTCTCGCATTTGTTAATAGCTCACATCATTGGCCGGTAATTAGGCGATGTCCTTCCATATTCGACTTCAGAACATCTCTTCACATGGTTTGAGTTGTACATCAAGCGAAGATTGAACGAGTTTGAAGACCCTGGATCTAGTTTCATCCATCCGAGCTGTGATATATTCAGGAATACAAAAACATCAAATGTATAAAGGCTCTACACATATGGTCATCCTAACCATGGATGATGGCTCTATATCTGTAGAATCACCAGTCTGTATCTGTAGACGACTATCTGATCTACGTACATGAGATGAAAATTTATAAAGTTGAGCATGGGAATTTCTCCCTCAGCTAGATCATGAAAAATCATATTATGATGATGTATTGTATTGTAACTTATGTAGGTCACCATCCAGTTCGAAACTTTGGATCCTCATGATAAAACATTTCACCCGACATGAATATTTACGACCTCATGCTTTAGGGGGCAACTGTTATAGACATATTTCAGCACATCAGCCTCAAAATTATATGTCAATGTATTAGGTCTCATCAATCCCTAAGGGAGTTGTTTCATACCCTAAAGAAACTTAGTCATCTGAATACATCATTCCCCAAAAGTTTCGTCTCAAAAATCATCAAAAAAGTGCCTAAACTAAACCATACTGACTGCTACACTGTCAAAGTGCGATGCATACTGACTTCTACACTATCAAAGTGTGATTCATACTATTTAGGCCTTCTATAGGGTGCGATGGGCATGTATGGACAAATTTCTAGGACAGTTTGTTAGTTGGTTGGTCATGGAATCTTCTAGAAGCTTCTCCTATACCACTTGCCTCTCTGAATTCACCCAAGGATGACCAAAGGAATTAGGAAACCATCTCTAACTCCCATCTTTTGTGGAACCAATTGTAACAAGTGGAATGACACTAAGAAATCCCCATGGATGACTCACACCCTTGCAAACATCTATAAAAGGATCTCCCATTCAAGAGATCATCATGCTGAATTGTTGTGAATTGCAAGTAAGTGTTGCTAGTTTTAGTACGAGGAGAGAGAATTTTATTCTTGTTGGTGTGTTCTTGCTAATTCATGAGGTAAAGAAGGATTGATGCTGGAAGGATGGCATTGGATTAGATAATTGGGTTGTAATTCTCCTTATTATTAAGAAAGTCCTTCAGGATTTTTCCCAATTGATTGTGTAATTGTGAATGCTTTCATTTGTTCATTATATATCTGATTCTATAATGTTTATGCTATAATAGATCACGATGATTTGACAGTTTTTTGTTGTTGTATTGTGCAGGTACTCTCCAAGCATGTTAAGTACGGGAAGGAGTTATGAGATCTACCAAAGGAAAGAGAGATTAGGCAAGGGATCAAGTGAAAGTTCTAGGTTGGTTTTCTACTATCTTTGTCTTATCTATTACACATAGGAAAGATAATTGAATTGTCTTAAACTGTTGTTTCTAGGGCAGCTGCCAAACCTAGAGGGTTAGCTGTTCAAGAAGACACTAATTTTCCCAGAAACACAATCTAGCATTAACGGACCAATTGTGGGGTGAATGGTCGAATTCAAATTCAAAAGATGCCATAAATTACAAGTGGTTGTCCAACAAACAACACTTGGAAATTTGAGAACTAAGTTGTTGCGAACTCGAGTATTCATCAACCGAGACTTATTCGAGACTCTGAAAGAAAATTCATTGTTCAAGCAACTATCAGAGACATTGAAAGAACTCTGGAGTAGCGCTACGTCAACATCCGAAGAAGCCATGGACACAAGAGTAGTGACAGTCGAGGAAGACGCATAGGAAATTGTAGAAGTAAAAGCCACAGAGATCTCTGGAATAATCTTTGAGGTCCCTAAATCACCGCAAACACTAAAACCCAAGAAGGATAAGCAGGCCATGATCCCAGTGCGTGTCTCGCCTTGAAATCCACTAAGGACCAAGCTCACCTTATGGGAAAAGGAGAAGGCTATTAATCTAGAGGCCAACGAAGAGGAGTTTGAGGAAATCCTGGTGGATGAGAAGGGAGAGGATGTAGAGATTGAAGTTGAAACGCAGGGTGCAGACCCTATTACCTGATTATCTAAATATGTGCCTCTACACAAGGGTAAAGCTAAGGTGTTGAGGGATATAGATGAGAGAAAGAGCTCTCTGCAAACTCCATTGCTCCTAGACAATATTGTTTTTGATGGAGCACACTTGGGATGGGTTCCCATGTTGAAATTTGAATATTTGGACCTCACATACCATGAGAAGTTCCCAAATTTAGTGATTGCAAAGCTAATGCACCAGAAGATGGACGCGACGGCTGGAATGACTGAATTGGAGCCACAAAAATGGCTCAGAGATGTCAAGAAATTAGAGTTGTTGAACCTGCTCTCGGTGTTGCATTACCACTGCACCCTAGTGACCTTTTTTGTTATTAGGCAGCTGCTCTGCTTGGTGCATGATGGGTGCTTGTGGCTGGAGGAGCCCATCCCCATCATAGACCATCTAATTCACTGAATTACATGGCTACCTTACTCCGGGAGGATCCAACAAACATTTCTGAGGGAAAAGGTGGCGAGTTGGCCCTCGTAGAGGCAACGAAAAAGAATTTTAAGTTGGAGAAGAAGAAGCAAGGGTATGCCATCTCCAACATCAAAAACCCTACAGTCAAGGTTGTAACACAAATATTGGTAGGGAAGGTGATGCAGAAGTGTTGTACAGATGAGGTTCCCTTGCCAGTGGTTGCACTAGCGGTGCAATGCGTAGAAGGAGACTAGTTCAACTCGACGAACTACCTATGTGGCGAGTTCCTTACAAAATGTCATTAGGCACAGGAGTAGGGAAAAACATTTCATTACACATGGCTCTTGTTGTCGATCGTTCTAGTGGCATGGGAGCCACCTAAACATAGCCAATTCCCTTTGGCTGCACTAGACCTTCTAGAGGTAGCATAGTATGCTTCGCTATGGGTGACTAGGGACACATAGAGGGTAAATGAGAGTAAGATATTTTGGATACTATTGGGGATGAATATCTAGATGGGGATCAATCTCAAGCTACAATTATCACCCATAGTCTATAATAGTTTACAGATCTTTGCAGAGTTCAGAGAAGACTTCCACCATGTCTTCATCAGGGCACGAAAGGACCCTACGAAGACGTGGCATGATTTACCATATTTTGTGACTAACAATGTGATATTCACAATCCTTGAGTCTTGGACGCCAGAGTGGTGCACTCCAGGTGGCTCCATGGTGGAAACAAAGAAGTCCGATACGCAGCACAAGAAAGAAGAGACAAAACTTCAGATGGTGCAGTTGGTGTAGAAGTGAAGAAAGGAAGAAGCAGAGGCTAAGGCGCAGGTAGCGTGTGATGTTGTGAAGTTGGCGGAGTAGCAGAAAGCAATAGATGAAGAGCACGAAGGACAGAAGTCACCGTCGACCAAAACAGAGACAGACACAGAATAGGGTGGTGAAGAACCATAGACGACATCTACCTAACTCAAGCGTCCATGACCACGACAGCAGATAGTTCTGCGAAACAAGACCAAGGCATCAAAGACTTCTTTCGACCTAATCACCCTCACTAAGGGGGATTTGCATGATATCAACGAAATAGTGAGGGATGTCACTGCGAAGGCCTTCCATTAATTTGAGGAAGAATAATACTTGGTATTGGAGGCTCTCAAGATAGAGTTACCGGTAGAACAACGCGTGGAGGAAGTTCAGTAGGTAGCTGCTTGGTGCATTGCCAAAGTTGCAGCAATCCAAGCAGATCTGCGAAGTCTTCGCGATAAGATCTCTGCACCTACAACGTGACTCGAGGGCGAGTCATGATGTTTGTGTTGGGGGCCTGTTGGGTGCAGGATCCCCCAAGGGAAGTTTTGGGGCTTAGAGCCCAGATTTTGGTCCAATTTTGTAATTCCAATGTAAAGACTCCACATTTTGTGGGCACGGAGCACATAGTTGTTAAAGAGTCATAGGGATTTTTGCCCTTATTTTGATAATGTAATGTCAGTTGTAGAAGATCTACCCATGATCTGTGGAACATGGGATTGTATAAATAGAGAGAAGCTCTAAGTAATCAAATATATCTAATCTAATATCGAAGGAAGAATCAATCAAGATGTTAGAGAGATAGCTATGAAGTGTAAGTCTAAGTTTTGGGTCATAGCATAGGTAGAGGCTCTACATCTGAGTGTGAAGAGGCCTAGTAGTCCGTAGTTGAGTGCACAGGGCAAGTCGAGTCTATAATCATTTGGAAGTAGTAATAAAGAGAAATTTTGTATCATTTACATGTCTTTATTTCCTGTTTATGCATTTGTTATATTGGGTATGAATTTCACTTCTAATGCTTGTATGATGCGCGGATGTGTATAACTGTATTGGTTAAGTGAATGTAAGTAATAACATCTATTTACGAGAAGCTAACTAAAATATGATAATAATATAAGTAAAATACTTAGCCTAGTCTGGGAAATATTGTAGCTTTCTGCCCTAGCAGCACGAAAGGACTTTAGCCCCTGGTTAGGGTTGTGCAAAAGCTGATTGTAATACTTTGTGAAGGTATTGAAGGGTAGAACAGAGCATGAAGCAACCTATGCGAAGGTAGGAATAGTTGGAAATAATCGACATCATACCATATCAAGGGTACAAAAACTTGGTTCCAGTATCCCCCCATACTGCTTCGAGTGAGACTTCAATTCACGCTTCGCGGGTTGATGCCAAAAGGGCCAGTAGTGTCGGGATTTGTTTGGCTAACTAACACTAAACTTGGGTCAAGCCCCCTCAAGCCAACAATTGTACCTCATCAATGTCTTCAAGATGTGAACATGCAGGTGGTGTGGCTTTCTGATTTGATATTTACATTGTCCTTCACTTGCCTTATAGATTTGTCTCACATTAAGCTAAAATGTACGACCACCCTCAATTAAGTTTCTCTTTGTCAATTTCTGTCAAATGGCATTTTTTTTTGTTTTAATAATTCCATCCTCTAAATTAGCTTCTGGTGTAATGATTTCTCTACTTTCTTTTGAAGTGTCACTAGGATCTTCGCTGTTGGTAATGACTACTTGAGAATGTTCAACTTCAATTTTCTTCCTCATAACATTCTCATCATTAACTAGAAAAAATCTATTCTTGGGCATTGTTACTTTTGGTCTTTTACCGCTCTTCTCCTTTCTAACATCAGTTCCAATGTCATCCTTAGTAACGAAAGCATATTCTTCAGTGTAAGTTTCAACTTCCTCATCTTCAAAAGTAACATGTCTACCTTTGCTAGATTTATCCACTAGAGGCATTTTTTCTGATCCCTTGGATGTAGTTTTGTAGCATCATGAATTACTACCTTTTGCTTGTTTGCCATATCTTCTTCTGACACTGAGTAGAAACTGCTAACAACTTTCATAATATCATGCTCTATGAAATGAATGCCTCCCAACATAATTGAAACATTTTCAACAAAATTTTGCCAAACAAAATATATATGTCAATAAAACTAAGTTATAAAAATATAATGAGACAGTTACAATAATGCAAAACAAAAATATAAATAGCAATACTTATGATATTTTGTGTCATCTCATTTACAATTTGTTTACACAACTTTGTAGATACCTCTCTCATGTCATGCAATTAATATAATAACTGATATTTAATCATTTCATGTGACTTGGGTGGTTTTGTAAGTATGTAAAAAACTTCACTGCCTGGTATCGAACACATGTCTATGACATTTACCAACACCTTATAAATTCCATTATCGTTAGGTATATCAACATATAGATATATCTACACATCTCTGCTTTCTCTTTCTTTCACATACCAAACAAATTTTCTAGAAGTTTGACTTCTTTTGATTTCTTCCAGTATGAAATCATATTCTTATAGTTTGAGGCACTTGAAATATTTGTAGCTATCAACTCAGCTTTGGTTCATTCAAAAATGTTTTTTGATGATCCACCTTTAATAGTCTTTGGTCCAGAAATATTCATAAAAATATTCTTTGATGCCATTTTCTTGCAAAAAAAAGACACATATATAAATCAATAAATTACAAAAAAATAATAGCTTAAATTAACAAACAAAATGATAAATGACAATTAATTTTGTAAAACATAACAATTTAAAATAAAAATAAAAATAAATAAGAAATTTAAAAAATATAGTGCCCCACTGCCCCACCCCGGAAAATCGACCGACCAATCGGCCAATAGTTGGGCCCAACCCCCTTACCCACCCTGGCTACCCAACAACCGCTCCCATCACACCACCCCCAAGCCCCACCCAACCCCTCACCCCACCCCAGCGGCCTAACGGCCCACCACAATTGTCGATTGTTGGGTCGCTGAGGTGGGGCGAGAGGGTTGGTGTCTGACCCCCCACTCCACCTCGGTGGACCATTGGGCCACCTAGGTGGGGCAGTGGGGTTGGCACCCAACCTACTACCCCATCTTGGTGGCCCAATGGCCCACTGCCAAGGTGGGGCTGGGTGCTAGGTAGCCATCACCCCCCGACCCCTCACCCACTGGCCCACTGGACCACCGGGAGCATGATCGGGCCCACCATGCTCATTGCAGACATAGTGGGTAAATCTATATCATTGAAAGTTTTAATCTCTAAAAAAAACTAAATTTCATTAAACTTATTTAATTTTAAAATTTGCATAACATAAAAATTAACTAACCTTTCCAATGTGATAATCCTCGGTTGAATATGTTGATGATAGAAATGTAGTTGCTCCACAAATTCAATCCAAGTCTTTTAACGAACCTCATAAAACCTTGATGTGATGTGAGGAATAATGATAATGAAATTTATTATATAGCAAAAATTACGGATTGTTTTACCGTAAGGTTAATGTGGGATTAATTTGTTTTTATAAATTTTAACATGTAATTTTTGTTATGGCGATATAGGAAACTATGATAAAGTGAACAACACAGAGTTGTCTTACAGCACGGTGAATATGGGATTAGTTTGTTTTAGAAGGTATAATAATAATAAAAAAAATCAATTGTTTAGTAATATATTATATAAGTTAAGTAAAAATTAATTTAGGTAAAAGATTTAATTTACAAATTTAATTTAAAATATTTATTTCATAAGAAAAGTTTAGTTAAAATTTGTCAATAAATTGTAGAAGAAAATAATGGAGGGAAATACATGAAACAAAATTTTTGGAGGGAAAAGCTTTGGCAAAAAATTTTAGAGGGAATTTTTCATTCTTTAAGCTATATATTATCATTAGGAGAGTTTGCATTTGTATCATTCAACCTCTTTTGTTTGAAAGACATGGATTCTTATGATAGTGAAGTCTCACTTTGTGAAGCATCAACATCTTCGCCACATAACAACTCTACTCATATTGATAAATATAACAAAAATTCTTCCACTATGAATAGAGAGTCAATTCTTCCACTTAGTTCGAATCCTAAGGACTATGAGAGCATCACTGATGAAAGATGGGATGAATAATTTCAAATAAATCAAGTGTCACGGTTTCCACTTAGTCCTAATCCTATGGATTATGAGAGCAACAATGATGAAGAGCATGATGAAGCATTTCAAAAGAATGGAGTGTCACGGTGTCCACTTAGTCCTAATCTTATGGACTATGAGAGCAACAGTGATGAAGAGCATGATGACGAATTTCAAAAGAATGGAGTGTCACAGTGTCCACTTAGTCCTAATCTTATGGACTATGAGAGCAGCAGTGATGAATAATTTCAAAAGAATGGTGTCACAGTGTCCACCTAGTCCTAATCCTATGGACTATGAGAGAAACATTGATGAAGAGCATGATGAAGAATTTCAAAAGAATGGAGTGTCATGATTTCCACTTAGTCCTAATCCATTGGACTATGAAAGCAGTAGTGATAAAGAATTTTAACTGAATATATTGTCATAGTGTCCACTTAGTCCTAATCCTATGGACTATGAAAGTACCAATGATGAAGAACATGATGAAGAATTTCAAAAGAATGAAGTGCCATGGTGTCCACTTAGTCCTAATCCTATGGAATATGAGAGAAGTAGTGATGAAGAGCATGATGGAGAATTAAGAATGAATAGAGTGTCACAGTGTCCACTTAGTCCTAATCCTATGGACTATGAAAGAAGCAGTGATGAAAAACATGATGAATAATTTTAAATGAATATAGTGTCACGGTGTCTACTTATTCCTAATCTTATGGATTATAAGAGAAGCAATGATGACAAACATGATGAAGATTTTCAAATAAATAAAGAGTCACAATTTCCACTTAGTCCTACTCCTAAGGACTATGAGAGTAGTAGTGATGAAGGATAGGATGAAGCACTTAGTCCTAATCCTAAGGACTATGAGAGTAGCAGTGACAAAGGGAATGATGTAGAATTTTAAGTAAGTAAACAGTCGCGTTTTAGACGTAGTCCTGTTCCTATGGACTATGAGAGCAACACTGACAATGCACATGAGGAAGAATATGCAATAAACATCGAGTCAAATTTTCCATTTAGTCCTAATTCTAAGGACTATGACACTAGCACTGAAGAATGGGAATATGAAGAATATCCTCCAAGTCAGTATTTCAAAAGCATAGATTATCATATTGAGGATAACATTCCTCATAATGATGATGAAAATTCTTATACAAATGATGATCCAATGATGGAGATGTTGTCAAGAAATATTGTATCGAGGAGTAAGAGCAAACCTTTTCATATAAAACCAAGATGTTCTAGTTATACAAGGTGTAGAGTAGAATATATGACAAGAAGAAGTTCTATCAACGCTCTCATTTCAAGTGAAGGTTCTCAAAAATATTGGTTGAAACATATGGATTTCAAATTTGCATTAGAGAAAAGGAAGAGATATTTGTCAATGAATAAAAACATGAAAATTCATGTTGAATTGGGTGCATGCAATCTACATTGTTTGGTTATGGTTATCATATTGGGTCTTTATTTATCTGTAGAGAGGATTTCAAAATGTTTCATTCGATGGGTAATTTTCATCTCTCAATAATCCAAGAAAATTTGGAAAAGGATCCCACATTTTATTTAGAGGTATGTCATAAATGATAGTTTGGGACATTATCAAATACTGCAATGTCATGGATGAAAGATTTATATTCAAAGCATGGAGAGTGTATGTGAAATAGAGAAACAATACATATTCTAGATAATTTTTCAAGACAAGAAATCTACAACTTATACAAAGAATATGCAGAAGGTGCTGAGAGACATGGTTGATTTATTACATATCAATATTTTGTGAAGGTATGGAAGAAAGAATTCAACAATGTCTGTATTCCTAAGAAGACAAGGATGTGGATTTGCAGTACATGTGCTTCTCTTAAATCAAAAAGGGATAAATGTGAAGGGCTAGAAAGAGGTAAGAATTCATAACTTTAACTTTTAAAATTGTATAGTCATCAACTATGAAGACGTATTTCTTAATGACTTTATTTTATGTTGTGTCGATTCCATTGTCAAAGAACTTCAGGAGCATCGCGAAAAACTAACAAGTGAAAGGAAAAAGTTGTACAAGCATAGAAAGAAGCATTATGATAATATGAATAAATATTTGGGTTTGATAATTGATGGTATGGACTAGAAGAAAACAATTTTACCACATTTTGTTTGCACACCCAAAAATTTACAGGAGGAAAATTTTATTCAGTATCACTTGGTTGGTTGTATGGTCTTCAATCGGAAAATGTTCCCAATGGTGTACTTAACAACTCCAAATATTCATAATGATGAAAATATAACAATAACGATAATTCATGATGTGATTTATCATTAGTCTAGTAATCTTCCTAAAGTTTTATAACTACAATTGGACAACACTTGTTGTGAAAATAAAAATCACATTGTTCTTGGATATCTAAATGTGCTTGTTGAATTGAGAATTTTTCAGAAGGTAAAGGTTGGTTTCCTTCTTGTTGGGCACACTCATGACCATATTGATCAGATGTTTAGCTATTTTTCATTCACATTAAGGAGGAAGGAAGTTGGGAGCATGCCATCATTAATTGAATGTATTAAGAAATCAGACATGCTGGAGCCTACTTTTCATGTGTTGGAAGAAATTGTTCACATGTGAAGGTTTATTCTGGGATCACATGGTGAGGAGAAATGCATTGAACAAATTAATGACATTAGCTTCCAACATCAATTTCGTATCAAAAAATTGGTGGGAAAACACTAATATGGGGCAAGAAGTATTCAACTACTGCAAAATGGGCACCATCATCAAGTTTGGAATTTTTGAAGTTCATTCCATATCATCCAATATTTGCATCAAATATATTGTTATTACAACCAGTTGCTGAAGTTCATAATGCACACAGACAGAATAGAGATATAAATTTTTCTAATTGCCTAGAATAAATTAAAAAATGTGTTAGATATACATATGAGTACTTTGACATTGCTGATACCGTTTGGTGGGAGTCATTTTTCAATAATCAAAGTGATATCATTTCAAGAACAAAAAATG
Source organism: Pinus taeda (assembly GCA_000404065.3). NCBI lineage: Eukaryota > Viridiplantae > Streptophyta > Pinopsida > Pinales > Pinaceae > Pinus > Pinus taeda. Next base: position 58,285 of record APFE030018078.1, read on the forward strand.
AAGATATACCTTTGAACAATCTCAAGGTATTATTAATTATTCACAAGCAGAGGAAAGAGAGATGTATATTGGTTCAAGAATATCTCGTGCACAATGTGAAGCCATGGAAGACCTTTATAGGGGTTCAGTACAAGATATTAAGGAGGGTTGCATAATCAAAGTGCCTACAGATGGAGATCCCAATGGCTATCCATTTTGGGTTTCTAAGGTTATAAAGTCTTTACAGAAAATGAATATGTTACAGGTGTTGAAGTACATTGGTATGCCACAAATACACACCCATTCAATGGTGTGTATAAGCCAAAGATGGTAGTTGATAAAAAAATTGGCAGAAAGAGAAAAAGAAAGGGTACAAATATAAATCGTCGTTGCATAGACCTCTTAAAATTGGAGGATGTTGACATAATTGTTTATGACTTCAATTTAACTAAGAGAGGAACTCTTCACTTCAAGATGATAGAGATTCTGAAAAGGTTGTTACCAGAACGAACAATGTTGAGATGGGAGTCTGTTGAAACCAGTTGTAGAATCAGAAGAATTTTGAAACTTGAAATGGTGGGCATGCATGTGAACTCAGATGGGGCACTAGTTGATGAAAGAGAAGAATATGGAACATCTTCATCTGCATCCAGTCATTTAACTGAAGATGTGAATTCTTATGGTGTGCGAGAAAATATGAGTGATTTTGAATAATTGTCTAAGATAGTTTATATAACTGATGTTTGCATCGTATCTTGAAATAAAATTTTTGATTTCCATATGGTGTTAAATCAGAAGTTATGAGTCATTTTTATGTTGTTGGATTATATGTTTTAATGATGATGATTTTTATTGTTTAGAATATCTACAATGCAATAATAAATTAGAGATATAATGTATGTTTCATTCAATCTACAAATAATGACATTTTGATTAATTAGTCATGTAATTTGTTCTTAATGTCATGGTTGTTTAATTTTATGGTTGAAAATTTTCCAAATTTTTTGTATCTTTAATGCCATGGTTGAAAACAATTGGAATTTTAGCGATATTTAGTGTGATGTTATTATATGTTTAACAACATGGATGAAAACTAATAGAATTTTAATGTGTTTCAGATCCCATTATTTTATCTTTATCGTCATTACTAAAACATGTTGAAATTATACTTAGGAAAGAAAAATGTTATTCTACCAAAAACATTAGTGTGTTTTTTCCTAAAAAACAACTATTTTTTTGCACATAAAAATTCGGTTTTATTGGCATTCTTTTAAAATGTTGAAAATTGACCTTAAAAAAAACCATCATTCCAGTACCAACACTTTTTGTTTTCAGGGTGTTTTTGCGCAATTTTTGCACAAAAAATTCATTTTCACTGTCATTTTTAAAACATGCTCAAAATTGACCCTTCAAAAAAACCATCATTCCAATATACACACTTTTCATTTTTAGCAATGTTTTTCATGTTTTTTGGCCACAGTTCCTGTTTTGAGTTTACAGTTATCATTTCAAAGTTTACATTGTTAAGATAAATTTGAGTCCTACTACAATTTTTTTGAGGGAGGTGGGATTATACCTAGGAAATTTCCAATGCCACTCTTCATTGAGTTGGAAAGGGAAACAGGCAGAACTCATAGATGGATGAAAATTGCAAGATCCAAGAAGGCAGATGTGCACCACATGGAGGAAAAAGTGAATGAAATGAGCAAGGAATTGAATAACTTTAATGCTAAGGGATTCAATCATGAAGGAGTATCTACAGATAGAGAACAAAAGGCTAAGAGAGCAGATGCAAGAAAAATGGGTACAACTTACCACTATGGAAAGTTTATCCATGGAATCCATACAATGTAGGAAACCATACAAACTTGTTCCATCTTCCTCAAGGAGCAGTGACTACAATTTCAAATAAAGAAATTAGCATAGTATGGCTCTTTACCTTTCTAAGACTATAGGAAGTTCAATGACTTTTGAAATAAGGCAAGTATTGAGGATAGAGCCAAACTAGATGAGTTATATATGCACAGTATGATCCTCACAAACATGAAATTTTGGGACCCCAACTCAAGATTGGGGGAGATGCAACTAATGGCACTAGCCTCTTGGTTGACCCATGAAGAAACAAGAGATTAAGAAGTAAGGAGGATGATGACAAAAGAAAAGAAGGAGCCTTTATACATCATAGTAAAATTAGTTAACCCCAAGGCTATCATCAATAACCACAATCTCATCTCCACTAATCCTAAATTGGCACCTCGGTATATAGAAACCAAAAAACAAACTATCCTCCATTTTGAGGACACCTTTAGGATGCTGGGAACATTTTTTTGCAATATTTCCAACTAATATGGCATGCTCTACTTCACAGCTTTCAAATCAAAGAGTATCACTCTCCATAAAGACTAAGGAATTCCTTGGAGAGAAACCCACTCTACAAAATAATCATGCAAAGGTTGAAGATCAAGTGGATAAGACTTAACCTTAGGCCTACAAGAGAAAAGAGACTAGGCAGAAGAACAAAGAAAATGTACAGACATATAAGCAAATGCAGGTTTCTATCCATAGGAAGGCAAATTATCTAAGATGCTTTGGGATGTCAAAAAGGCCACCAAGGGCATGAATGAACTTCACATCAGTGATTGAGCTTCTCAGAGGGTGAACAACACCTTCAGTAGGTGGGTTATGATTGGTCCCATCAATAGGTATATTTTGAGGCTTGTTGTGCTATCCTCCAGCCCTTAAGACTCTCCTTTTCTCACAATAATTTTCATTTTTAGCCATAACATGATTAGTAGGAAGACTAAAGGGATCTTGTCATATTTAATGGCCTACTGTGATTAATATGAAGGAAAAATAAGCATTTTTGGAGATATTTACTATGCAAGGTCTTATTGGAGACATCTAGAGAGAATATAGGGGGCTTTGTTCACTACATTAACTATCCAACTTGGATTGAGATCAAAGGTTCTTCACCAAAGAGATCGAATTCACTAGCAGTCGAGGAACTTAAGTGCATGTGAAGATCCAAAGGAATCAGATCCACCAATTTCGGGATTTTTGGAGGGAAGAAATCCTCCTTTAAAGGGAGCTGCCCCTCAACTACATTTTGTATAAATAAACAAGCCTAAAGGCTCATTATGATTCAAACATTTTTTTAAAGATAGGGGTAGCTATTGATAGCCTAGTGGTTCATATTGTTATTTTCATATTTCATATTATCTATGTGACTCTTATTTTCTGTCAATGAAAAGTTTACTATTGGACTTCATCTAAGTTAAATTTGGAGAGTTGAAGCCCTTGGTTCTGGGCCCAACACAAAGGCTTTATTCGCTCTCTTGTATTCTTTCCTTGTTCATGTTCAATTCATTGAATTTCATTCCTTGGTTAAGTAGGAATCGTATTACAAAATTTGTATTTGCAAGTTTGACCACCACCTTACGATTTCTTGGAAATTACTAGTTGTTGGATTGTAACTCTTCTACATGCTTGGTTTCTGAAACTTAGAAGCAGTAGAATTGATTTGGCAATTAGGGTAGGTATGAGTTGTAGGATAGAGTAGATCTTAACAAAATTCAACCCATATTTTCCACTTTGATTAATTTTGTTGTAATATTGATCATGTAATGCTTGTACTTGATTAGTCTACAGGGATTATTTTTCACTTGCAAGGGTGGGAACACTCATCCACATCCACATAGACCATTCCATATTCCTCCTGGACACCTCATATTTCTCACAAACTCTTCTACCGAGATCAGCCTTCCAAGGCCAATGAAAGACACCATGGGTAAAATCTTTTGTGCAAGATATGCCTCTAAGGGGCACTAAGCTTGGAAAAAGGGCTCCCACACCCTTCATTCACCTTAATCAAACTTCCTTCACCTTCAAGATACCATCATTGCTCTCAGAAAGCTCTCGGACCCACTCCTGTATCAAAATAGGGCCTCGTATAACTCTTATTGTAGCAGTCCTATATCACTGCTTAAATCCAACCATATTTTCTCTAGACCTTGACTTGGTGCATTTTAATGTTTAATAATGGCCTCTAGGCCTAGATTTCATGATTAAGGAAGACACCAAGACTATTCCAACCCCATCTTTTCCTCACTGCAAACACAAGACAACACATAGAATTAGACTTGGTATTTTTGAATTCCATAGTTGTGTAGAAGATTGAATTTCTCCTTTTGAAGCAAGTTGTAATTAGATAAATGATTCATGCAAGAAGACTATTGATTTTATTAGTGTGCAAGGAGTAGCATGGTTTACTTTTGCAACTATACTAGTCTATTCCTTTCATGTAATTACAATTATCCTTTACATTTAATGAATGACATTTTCATTTGAGTAGTTAGAATCATGTCCATTTGCTTGCAATCATGATATGCTTTCCTAAGAAATTCTCTTTGTAGTTAGCTGAAGGAGTGATATTTGAATACCTTGAACTGATCTAACGATCGAGGGTGACATGAATAAATCTTAACCTACTGTGGGTATAACATTGTCACCTCTAAGTTTGTATGAACCCTGGGTTGATAATTTAAGTTGAGAGCCTTGGAAGTTGCAACATCCTTGATGCAATACGAGGGCTCATCATGTATGTATAAATTTAATTATTTTTATTATTAATATTTTCTAAAATATTACATATCAAATCCATATTAAACATTGAAAAAATTACAAATATTCCTCATACATGGAATTTAGAAAGCAACTATAATGAAATAAAATTCTCTCAATATTTCTCACTAAAGTGAAAAAATAATAAAATTTTCAATTTAAATCACTTATTTTTGTCTATATAAAGTATCTATAAAATTATGTTATTTAATATGACATTGAAATATTTTGTTATAAGTTATGTTTATTTTAAATATCACATGTAAAATGTGAATGTAGAATGAATTAACATAATGTAATATAGTAATATTTTTGTTATAATATTTTTAATTTGTTAATTTAAATTATTATTTACTATTTTATTAAATTGTAATGCTTGTGTGTGTACAACATCTCTCTTACACTGAGGTTTGTTAGACACCTCTGTACCTTTGCACACAATAATTAATATTTAATAGAACTTAAAAAATTATATTTTTATAAAATTTAATTTATTACTAAAGTTATGATATTTTTAAGCATTTTAGATTTAATATTTATATCCTCTTTCCAATTTAAATTTGAAATTTCTCTCTCTAAAGATGAGGATCAAGACATGTAAAATACGAATTGTGAAGCTACTTGTAGTTAGGCATTTGCTCTATTGGAAATTCTCCCTTAAGGAGGCAAGTGATTTTTTTTCTAGTAATAAAGATATAACATTTTGGTGCTATTTTGGTTCTTTATTCGCTATTGTACTGGTTTAAATTTAACTCTTTTTAATAATAATATGTTAAATAATAAAAAAATGAACTATGTTAGATTAACTTTGAAAAAATATAATATGTGATTATTCTAATGAAACAACTAAAAAGATTTTTTTCCACATACTTATAATGAGATAGTCACTAGAATCCATGTTTTCACATTTCTCCTACCTAATATTACATCATGTTCATAATTATAAAGGCATGTCTACTTTAAATAATTTAGTTATAAATACATAAAAATAGATATTTATTTTACATAATGTAAATAGGACACAAAAATGCATCACCAAGTCTATTTGAAAGTCAAACAAACGCCTCTTAATCACCATCACAAATGTGGTATGCTTGATATGTTATGCGTGCAACAAAGTGATCATATTTACCAAATGCACCATAAAAATAATATTTAAAAATATAGCTATAGCTCGGTGCATTTGATAACGTGAACATTTTGTACGGGTGCGCAAAGGATATATGTACGCACTGGTGTTAAGTGTGGCACGCCACTATGAAAATTTAAATTTGTGAAACAATAGCGGTGCATCATACATGTGTGCGCACTGATGCCAATGTTATTTTTTTATAGTGCACCAGAGATGGTGCATGATTGTGTTTTTTGTGGACCAATGATTTATTTTTTATTTTTTAATTAAAATTTATGTTTCCATATTAATAAATACAATTTTTGTTTAATAAAAAAAAAGTATGTTATGTATGAGGTTGATGTATTTTATGTGTCAATCATGTAGCATAGATGTTAGCAAAGGGAGAAGCAACAGGAGCAGGAGAAAATGGTGGACCCATACAATATGGTACAACCATGGGAGGCCAGAGAGAGGGAGAACACCTAATTGTTTTCCTACAATATACACTCTAGGTGTCTTACCTGGATCTTAGAGGTCCTTGCTACAAACCACCATGGGGCCATGAATTTTAGAAATGGAACTGTAAAAAGTTTAAGCTTTCTTAAGCGTTGTCGGTTCAAATGGTAAAATAAGGGTGAAAGTAGAGGGAAGTTGTATGGATAAAAGATATCATATTAGGGTTTCATGGGTCTTATAATACACACACCAAACACTATGAAAACTTGCAGGCATGGATTTCACACCACTGCCTTTCAAACCATGAATGTCTCTTATTTATTTTGAACTAAACAAGAATAAAGAACATGTGAACTGATTAATAAAACAATAAGTATCTAAATCGAGACTAAATATTCAATGTTATTTCTAAATTAACTATTTTGTTATCATTGTTTTATTTGAGAAAGGTTGTGACCTTGAATATTTATTATCATAGATATTGTACACAATTGTAAATACTTAGTTTTAAGTGTAAAAGTTTTTCCACTGCAAACAAATGTGTAATTTTTTTTGAGACTCTTACCAATTATAATAAAATTTGCCAACAAGACAAATAAAAAAAATATAATTAGTGAAATAAAGAAATAACACAAGTACATTTCGCTCTCCATTATCATCACCCTGATTATCTTCCTCGCATGGCATGATAACACTATTGTTCTCAAAAATAGGTTTTGATGTAGGTTCATGTTAAAAAAACACTTGGTTGCAGTGTTTTGGGAGAACATAATGCCCCTAGCTTCATGCCACATCTTTCTAGAGTTGCTAGATATCAACCCACTATCCCGATATTCCTTTACATTATTCCGATCAAAGGCATCCCACTACTTGCACCTAAAAATAACACATTGGAATGAATAGAAGTTCACTTGAATGATCTCTTGTATCTTTGCAATGTAACCTAATGTCCCCTGCATTAGGTTTTGATCCCAGTGGCTAGCATGACTAGATTGGTCTAACTCGACTTCCACTCCACAGTGTTGTGTCATGCAACCATCATCAGGATCCTTCATGTGAAAATCATGTCCATATTCCTACATAGATGGGAACAAATGCACCTATAAAAAATTGAAAAAGTCATAGTGTCATGCGTCTAATAACCCGAACATAATAAAAAATAAAAAATATATATATGTTACAATTCAAAGGTGGAGTATGAAGTTAAAAATGTACAGAAAGAGATTATAATTACGGAGTTATTGCACCCAATCCCTATGTTTAGCACATCCGCTTCAGCATGTGGGTAATAACCATATGCAACTTATTTCTCTCTGACTTAATCAAAAACCCAACCATGCTTCTACCATTCAACTGTTTGAATTCTTTCGTGTCATTGTCCCATTTCCTCCTCTTCTCTTCATATAATGTGACCCATAGTTGTGTCACTTCCATATTTTAAAGAATGAATTTGTTGATGGCCTCAATTTCTAAATTTTCTAATGAAACCAAAACAACATACACACACACAGATAGTATGTATGAGATTAAAATATGCATTAATATGAAGTTTAGTGTGAATAGTTACTGTGTAGTACTTTGACAAATTATAAGCATGAACTTACTCTTTATCATGTGCCTCTTTCCATTAATTTTGAGAAGCTCCCCTTCTCTTCTATCTTCATCCCTTTTTTCGTCTCAAATAGTCTCGCCTGGTGTGTTGTTGATTTTCTTGATATACTCACTGGCATAATAGAAAGACCGACGTGATATATACCCCTCTGCCATAAAACCCTCGGGTTTTTCTCTTTGTCAAACAAAACCTTTCAATTTATTCATGTACTTCTCTAAGAAGAGCAACCAATGACAAGAAATGACCCCAAATAATTCAACCTCATCTACTAGGTGAATGATAACATGAACTTGCAAGTCCATGAAACTCATCAGCAACTCCTACTTAAACATACAAACAATCTCAACTATCTCTTGATGCTATCGTGGAATGCTATCCATAAGAATCTCCTTTGATGCGATCCAACATACAAATGCTAATAATTTAGATATGGCATGTCGTAGGTCTTAGGGGAAGTGATTTTTCAAACACCCACACACAAGAAGAGGATAATGACATTGCAAAATAAATAGTACATCATACAAAATATAATTAAGAAATATCCCATTATATTAAAAAAAAAAAAATTTGCATATGTACTCTTAGAAGGTTAAAATGGTTATATGATTTCAACACCAATAAATGGGCTTCCATAGTGAAGTAGTGTCGTAGTGAAGATCCCTATAAATAAGGAAACGTCACACTAATTATAACTTCATTTGCCAAATAAATATCATCTTTCTTAAAATCCATGGGACATCACCTTCTTTAAAAGTTCAAGAGGGGCTAGCATCTCCTCTAGTTCCTTGTGTTAGCCAATGCTCTTTTTAGTTTTTTAAGAAATAAGATATCTCCTAACAAGAAAGGTGTCACTTTATTTTGATTATATGTGCCTCCATAAAGAAGATGAAACAATTTTAAATATATGCATGGGATATAGTAAGTGGGAAATCTTAAGATGCTCCCAATATGGGAGAACATAAAAGATAGATTTTCTTTTCATCCCAATGGGCAATTTCTCAACATAGGTGTCAAAGAATCCTGGATCATCAAACATAGGCTCTCCATTTGAATCAAACATTTATGTAAACTCCTTCTCCTTTAATCTCTCATATGCTCTAAGCCATTTAAATAGTGCCATTATTATGAGCCTTTGGGTTCTCTCTCATTTACCCATTGAAAGCAAATGTTACTCTTCTGTAAGGGTGATCTTCTGGGAGGAATACCTTGGAGTAGTCATATACTGGATTTCGTAGGTGGTCAGACCACCTAGCCTTTAAAGAACTTCCATAACATTTACATCCATGATACCCTTTTATTATAAGCCCCAGGAAATTATTGTATATAAGACAACATGTTAACGATCATGAAGATCTATAAAATTGCAACGAATTAAATTAACATGCGAAATAATATTATTACCAAAAAAATTCAATAAGAATATAATTTACTAGAGAAAACTCCTAAGCCTAGATAAGTCATGAGCACCAATATTGCAACAATAATGCTACAACTCATGGGGCTACAAACTTTACTCCATCAACCTGAGGTTTGTACAAACATGGAGGTGACAATGTTGTATACATAGTAGATGTAATGGTATACTCTTATCACTTTTCAACTGGGGCGATAGACCACTAGGGTTTTTCAAACCAGTCTTCTATGGACTAGAAGGAGTCTAACTACCAAATGGAGAAAGGAAAATTATCCTTAATGAAAGAAAAGGAATGCTTCCTACTTTAAGGAATGAAATATTGAATTGGAAGATGTTATAAAGTGACATGAAATCATATAGCTACACATTTACACATTTTTCTTCCAAAAGAAACCTAACTTAACCTTGTTTATAACATGTGATGATCTAGACTAACTGAGCATGGAATCTAATATAGGAAGTATTATGATTGTTGTATGAATGTGCTAATTTAGAAATTGTAGAAAAATCCTTTTTTTTTATGTTTAGTTTTCTAAATGAAAATGATAATTTTCACTTGTTCTTTGGCAGGGGAGATAGGTATGGAGGGAAAGGTATGGAGTATTCTCAAGGGTATGGACGTTAAGTGGATGCCTAATCTATGCTCAGATGACATTTTTTTCTAAATTCGGGCTTAAAATAGGCTACTACAATGTTCCTTGTAGTACTACTATAGGATGTCCTAGATCTACTATAGGATGCCCTGTTTTACTACAGGAAACAACCCGAAAGCTTAGGAGATGGTAGGAAAGGTAGAATGAAGTGTGGGAAAGGTGTCTGATGGAGAAATAAGGCATGGAGGAGGTAAAAACAATCCAAGGCTCAGTCAAATACTTTAATATGGTTGGATTTTCTCAATGGAAATGACAACTTACTTATAAAACAAGAATTCGTATTTAGGGTTTGGTGGACCTTGGTAGCATGGATGGATAGGACATGGATGAAGCAAATGAGATGAGGTATGCCTACAAAATAGAATATCCTATAACAACATACACTCTTGTCTTCATTTATGCACAAATTCATCTATACATGGAAAATATTTATTGAATGGAGGAAAACAAAGTTATTATTGGCTAGTGGCTAAGTTCATGAATGGAAGTGTTGCTAAACCCTAGAAAAATTCAAGAGATCAAAATTATAATTGCAAATAATTCTAAGAAACTCAAAGGCAATGACCTATTCATCAAGAAACCCTAGATTACACAGGAATCAAACAAGAAATTTGTTTTTGGGTTGTGTGAATGGAGCCCTCAAGTCATGAACCCATAAGGGAGATGAGGTGAAAGCCACTCCCACAAGCTTTTTTAAAGTGTTTATTGTCACTATGATACCATTGATTTAACTATCCACAAATGGAAGAAAACTAATAAATCACCCAAATACTTGCATAGTAACAAAACCAAAATCACTTTAGAAGCTAACTATGAAAGTAATCTAAGCATATATGTACAAAAAAGGAACCTCTGCTACTAGGGTTGGGAACTAAGCCAAGAGCTTCAGCCCTTTGAGTCAACTCAGTGTTGGATCAAGGAAATGCTTCTCATCTTCATTAAAATATAAAAAATATATAAGAGTCATCAATCACAATGTCGTAGCTTGAAAATTCCTCTTAGCTACAACAAAAAAAGTCAAATCCTAATGAGGCTCTAGGCCTTCTTATTTACACAACTAAAGCTACCAACAACTTCCTTAAATTTAGGGAGGCTTGTCCCCCAACTCGAGATCAACTGGTCTTAAACTATCACTCACTTAGCTGCTAATGGACTTAATGGCTCAGCTGCTTGTAACTCTGAGCTTATGAGATCTGGTGGAGGAATCTTTGAGTGAGTAAACAATTAAGGAGGGAGATCCAATCTCCTAAAATCCCTCTTGCTTGTCTACTTCAAGTTCCTGCACTTTAATTAGCCAAAATTTTCTCCAAAAACTGCAACCAATGCACATTAGATCCCAAGACATGCTATATCATCATTACCCTTCTAATTAAGAAAAATATAGCAAAAATGTAAAGAAATGTGAGAAAAGTTGATTTTAATAAGCTGGAGAGTGGCATTAAGGTCCATATAATTTACCCATTGATGAGCCTCATCATCACCCCCCTACTAAAAGTATTTCTCATCCTATGAGCAACTGAATCTATGTCCATGTCTTTCATTTCTTTGGTGGCCTCCCTAACTTTCCAAGCTTTTGTTGCTGTATCCTCCTCTTGTGGATAAAATCGTGCATGCTTATCTATTTCCTCCCAATACTTTCTTTCTTCTTATTACACACCCAAGAGGAAAGGTGGACTACGTTTTAAGCCAATCCAAATGACTTTGAGTCTCTGCAGTGCCTTATTATACATTGGGGTCCTTTCAAGAGCATCCCCCATTCATTCAAGGGGATGATACTCCCTAATATTTAGCCTGCAGGGTAAGGTGTTCCATCTCATTTGGCATGCTTGATGACTTTCATCCCCTAACAATCTCAAAGTGTCCTAAAAATTAGTGACTTCTTGCTCTTGTGTAGCTAGGTATCTTGGTGCAAGTTGGGGATCATTGGTGATGAGGTTGTGGGTGCTAATGATAGCCATAGAATTGTCTTGTTCTTCTCTGATGTAAAGGGGATCTGTTTATTCTCTTTCAAATACTCTGTTTACTTCCTTAGCCATGGCCTACTCATGAGTCATCCATGATGCCAAGGCCATCAATTGTAAGTCTTGTAGCTTTGGATTAAGGTCTCACACATTCAAGTTTGTTAAGGCCAAGTTATATAAGTAGAATTTTGATATCTTGGCACTATCCTCTAGGGTGCCTTGGTCACAGAGCTCAATGAACTGCATATAGTCTGGGAAAGGCATAGTCCCTCTTTGTGCTAGGATTTTTATCTAAAACTGCAACCATTGTTCTTTGGGGTACAAGGCATATGATTTTACTGGCATCTTGAACTAGAGTGCCTCCATGGAGAGACTTGCCATAACTGCCAATTGGCTATCTTTTTAATGTGCTTGCCTCCTTAGCCATGTGTTCTCAACCTCTAGTTGGGATTTCATCACTATTTCCTTTTCTCTTATCTCACTCAACCATATGCCCATATCTAGCAGCTTCTCCTCCATATGGCCCACATCCTCTACAATTTTTTATTTATCAATTTGCATCTAGCGATGTGTCCTTTCTATCTCTTATTGAAGCTAAACGAATAGAGGGATGGAAAATTTTTGTGGTATTATTCAGCCTCCCTCAATGAATTTATAATAGGAGCTAAGATTTGGCTATTGGCTAGGTTCGTGCAGCTCTTGGGACTCTCCCTTTATTTTCTTTTAAGTATCTATCTCCCCTTTTACTTGTGTCGCTGATTATTTTCCTTCGCTTTGTCTCTTCTATCCTTCCTGCTCCTGTTTCTATGTTTCCTGTATTTTTTACGGAGTTTCCTGTGGGACTGCCTGTGTTTCCTGTATGAGGCCTTTCCCTTTTTGAAAAGGGGTCAAAGGTTATTTCATTTTTTTTGCTGAGGTTGACCTAGTGATAGGCCTCCTAACATAGGTGATTGGTGACCTTGGGGAAGCACGTTTTGATGTGCCCTTTTCACCTCTCATTCCTAGAGGGACTAGCTTTTCTTGTTCTCTAGGTGAGTCCTCAATGATTATAGGAGTCTTGGTAGGTGTTTGAGGTCTCCATTGTTTTATCTTACTGATCCTCCTTGTTTTTAAGTATAGGGTAGTCTGCCTCTACCTCTTTCCTATTGATTTTATAGGTGTACTTAGAGCTGTCAAGTCAAGAACTTACTCCTTCTCTATGGGCTCATGAGACACTCTTATGGATTCCTCTCCTTCCTTGCTATGTATTTTAGGACTCAACCCATCCTTTTGTGCTTCTTCCCTACTATCCTTTTCATCCTCTATTTCATTTATTTATGTCTCCTCTTCTTCTTCTAGTTCTTCTTCTTCTTCTCCATGCTCCTCTTTTTTATGCTCTTCTTTCTCTTCTTCTTCCAGGTCTTATTCCTCTTCCTTGCCACTAGATGTAGGGTCTCTTTCATACTCAATGGATTGAATTACATCTTCTCTGTTCATGTCTGCAAATGTTGAACACATAATAGGGATTCTTAATTGGTTTAGGGCATCTTCTAGTATGATCTTGATCAGTCCATGATGTGCCAACTGTTGATGATTAACTTGTTGTACTTTGATGCTCATGTCTATCACTAATTTTAAGAAAAAGTAGGGCACACTAAGTCTTCTATGAGGAGGTAACTCTTCTCCAAATCTCAGCTCATGGAGGAGTCTAAACTGGTAACCATATACTATAATGAGCCTTCCCTCACAGGAAATATACTTGAGAATTTCAAATCTTACTTCATCCCAAGGATATGGAATTCTCTCCCTTCTAATCCCATTGTTGTCCTCAATTGGTTCCTCACCTTCCAAGAAAAAAATCTTCTTGGCGAGATTATTGCTAGCTTTATCCTATTTTCTCCATTGTAACCCTAGAGGAAATGTAGTTATCCTGCTAATTCTTTCAGGGGTAATTGTTATTGAAAATCCCCTCACTACAATAGTGGAACTGACTCTATCTTGAGGTATGAGTGACATTGAAAATTTCCCAGCTATATCATCATCATAGCCTCTAAGTAGCTCAAAGAATCCAAACCATTGATGCCTTGTAAAGATTTCTAACACAAGAGAATATTGATGTATTCTAGTTGTGCTGGTGGGTTCCTTACTATTGAAACCCCTTGTCATCTTCTCTATCTGTCAATCAGATTATATCAAGTTTTGGTGGCTATAACTTAAGAGCTTTCCCACGTGATGAGGGTTTAGATTTTAGGAGGGTGATGACTAGAATTCTCCTTTTACTCTACAAAATCCTCCTCACAATTCTACCTATGTCTATGCACACTGTGATTACTAAAAGAAATGACAAATTCTTTTCTGTTTTTCTCTACAAGTGAAATCACAGAGGATATGGCACCTAACTTTCACTGCAATGCCTTGGTTGAGGATAATTCTTAAATATATGGGCCATAGGCACCCCCTCACAATTTTTTTGACAATTCTCCCTCTTTCCTCTAGCTTTCCTGTAGGTTCTCACCGTAGGATGGCCGACACTAGCTTTCCTCACTGTTTCCTATAGTTTTCCTGTGCTTTACGTAGGTGCTCACTGTAGGATGGTCAAGAGTATCCTTCCTCATTGTTTCCTATAGTTTTCTTGTGTTTCCCATAGGTTCTCACTGTAGGATGCCCAAGACTATATTTTCATTCAATGCCTCCTCTAGGTGGTCACAACTCTCAAAATATCGTAATGAATAATGTCTTGCAAGTTAGGGAATATTTCTATTTATGGTCGATTTCATTAAGCAATGTGCTGGATGGATGAGTAAATATTTCTCCTTTTGGACCATTGGTCCACTATTATTTATCATGCAACTCTTCCTCATAATCATCATCCACTCCCATACAATGTAACTTGACCACCTTTCCGATTCATTCCCTTTGATGTGATCTTGCCACGTGTTCAACTAACTAGCACTTTAACTTTTTGTTATTAGGCTGAGGGTGGCCAAGTTAACTGGCCAGCTTCAGCTTATGAAACTAGCCTTTTCATATTCCTATAGTTTAAATCATATTCATACTTATGAGAGAGTGTGGATGAGATGACTTACCTGTGGTTCCTTTTTCTTTGTTGATGCATGATGGAGGGTGGATCTATTGTGCTTCTTATGGGTCAAGTACATCTTCTCTTTTGCTCTCTTTTTTGTTGATTTTATTATGTTGATAGGTTTTCTTCTTATTGTGATGTGCAGGTGCTAGGTCCCTATAATACTAGTGTATTTCCTCATTTTTATTAGTGTAGCCCCCTTATTATTGTTGTTGTGCCCCATAGAAGCCCACTATCATTATTGTGGTACCCTTACATTATTATTGTTATGTCGGATCTGATTATATTATGACCCCTTAGACTCCTATATATTGAAAGGAGGTTGTGTCATTTGAATCATCAAATGATTGTTCATTTGTGTAATTTAAAGGAGGTTCCCCCCTTGAAGAGGTTTATTTTGAAGTTGTTGATCTATCTTTTCTTCTATTTTGTGAGTTGGTTGCATAACATTTGGTATCACAGGTTTAGATTCTAGGGTTTCTCTGCTCCAAACAAGTCATCATGGAATTTTCACTATAACTTTTTTTCTACAAAGTTTCAAAAGCTAAAAAAAACCCATTCGAGCCGAAATCTCATGAAACCTTGGGTCCAAATTTTAGATCTTGTCTTGCTACAGTTTTGGTGATATGATCCAAGGAAGTTAGGCATTTTGCAAGATCCCTAATTACCTCCTAAACAGGTGACCTTAGGAAAATTGTCATAACTTTCTCTCTGAGTATTAGATTGAAATTTTGTAAAAATTTACAAACAAAGGACGAACTTTATTTTTCTATGCAATGTTTTCATGTTCAAAGGTTTAAATAGTGATACGTGGAACTTCGTATAAGTTTTCTCTATTAAATAAGTCTATAATTAAGTCATCATGGGATATTTGACCTAACTCTTTCTTGAAGACTCCAATCTTGATCAGACCCGTGGGGTTAGAAATAGGACTCAAAGGGCTACTATAGGATGAAATTTTAGAGCTTGAAAATCCTTAATTATAGAGATACATCATATTCAATATCGAGCTCCTACGAAGCAAAAAACAAAGTTTGTAGTCTTTTTAAAACTTCACATAAGTTTGGTTTGAAACATTAATTTGAAGTGATTAAAAGGGAATATTGAAGCATAATTATCATTAATTGATGCCCCGAAGAAAGAAATGGAAACACCTTGTAAGAAACCTACAAGCTCCACTATGACACATGAAGAAGAGGAAGAAATGCAACATGATATATCAAGATTGCAAGACCAAATGCAACATAGTTCACTCTCGCAAAAAGTAAAAAAAAGGAATTGGAAGCCATGATGAATGTTAAGATAGATAGTATAAAAAGGGACATGATATTTTTGAATGATGTCTTAAAATCAGACATGGAAGTAATGATGAATGTCAAGATAGAAGGATTGGAAGAAGGTTTGGAAAAGTTACTAAAAGAAAGGTGTCCCATTGGTGACAAGGCAATCCATGAAAAGCACGATGAAGACAAAAGAAATATCAATCGTGATTTTTGAGACTCCCATGTGGGGTTTAAGAACCGCCACATTCCAAAGATAGAGATGAGGAATTTTGATGGCAAGGATTCGGTGACTTGGATACTACAAATGGAGCAATATTTTGATCTATAGGATGTGCAACCCTCACAAACGGTACATATTGCATCTTTATGTTTAGAACCCAATCAGTTTGTATGGTATAAATGGTTTTTAATTTTAGTAAAACACTTGTCACTTGATAAATTTTTACAGAGGAAATGATAATACATTATGAAGATACAAAGAGAAACACCTTCTTTATACAATTGATAAATCTCAAACAAAAGGGTTCAATGGTGGATCACATTAAAGACTTCCAAAAATTGAATATTAGGGTAACTGATATTCTAGAGTAGCATAGGATTGATGTCTTCATAGTGAATTTAAAATATAACATCCAACATGAGGTTCACCTTTGGAAACCTGATTCATTGGAGAAGGCACTCAGGGTGGCAAGAAAAGTTGAAAGAAAAATTATGGCAAAAAGGAAGTCTACCAATCACAACTATAAATATGGAAGTGTTACTGGTCCTAATCTTCCACAACCTACAAGATTTAAACCACAACAATTGGAGGAAAAAAGAGAAAAATGGATTTGCTATAGTTGTGATAGAAAATACACTAAAGGTCATAAGTGTGCTGAGAAGAAATTATTCTACATAGATTGTGAAGAGGAGGAAGAAAAGGAACAAGAAACAACAAAAGAGGATGATATACACAAGGAATCAACCCCAGAGAAAGAAGAAATGAACCTGACCATATCTTGTAATGCATTTGCAGGAATTACAATTCCTCAAACTCTTAATATAGAAGGACATATCAAGAAGAAAAAGGTAATATTGTTGATTGATTTGGGTAGTACCCATAATTTTATTCATTGTAAGATATCAAAGGAATTAAATTGCTTCCTATATCCAACACTATAGTTTCAAGTGATGGTTGCAAATGGAGGAACAATAAATTTCTCTAGAAAGTGCCATAACATCAAGCTATCCATGGGAGATTATTTATTGAATACTCCAATGCTTTCCATTCCAATGGGTGGTGTTGATGTTGTAATAGGAGTCCGATGGTTACAATATATGGGTATGATAGCTTTTAATTTTCAAGAACTTTTCTTGAAAAAAATGAAGTTGAATTAAGGGGTATCACAGAGAAACAAAGAAATATAATCAGCTCTAGTAGCATGAACAAGCTTCTAAAGAAAGAAAAACGGGGCATAATTTCACAATTATGTTCACTAGAGGTTCAACAATCGAAATCATCTATTTCTCCAGACCTACAAAAAGTCTTGGACAATCATTCCAAGGCATTTGAGACTCCCAAAGGCCTCCCACCTATTTGTGATCATGAGCATGCTATTCATTTGATTCCAAGAAGTATTCCTCCAAACCTCAGGCCTTACAAATATCCCTATGCCCAAAAGAGTGAAATTAAATGTATGGTTGTAGAAATGCTAGAGGCTAGTATAATTTAACCTAGTCAAAGTTCTTTCTCTACTCCATTAGTATTGGTGCACAAGAAGGATGGATCATGGCGCATGTGTCTAGATTATAGGGAGCTCAACAAGCTCACTATTAAAGATAAATTTCCCATTCTTGTCATTG
>APFE030018081.1:13071-26022 GCA_000404065.3 Pinus taeda
GAAACCAACCACTTCCCACCATGGATGAAACCATGCATGCAAAGAGTGTGAAATCCAACTCAAATTGTGAAGCAAGTGCCTCATCTTCAGATGCTGCCCCAGATCCCTTCTTGGATTTCCTCTGTGGGAAATTTGCAGCATAATGGCCCACCTCATGACAACGAAAGCATCACACTTTCGATTTGTCAACCTTCTTCCCACCATTGGAAGAACTAGATTCAGAAAGAGAAACCTTCTCCTTCCCCTTCTTTTCCTTACTCACTAAGGCACAGTTCTCCTCATCCTGCATGGATGAAGAACCATCTTTGGTGCTCCATCTGATCTCCTCCTGCATCAAATCCAACCATAGTCGCTCCCAATCTGGCAGTTTCTCCCTTCCATTAACCGAGTCCTAGTAACTATGCCAACTCTTAGAAAGGTCAAGGAGTGCTAGACTCACCATATCATCATCAGTTGTCATGACCCTACACTTGCAAGTTCATCCCTGCATGTGATGAGCTTGGTCAGATACATAGAGATCATCTTATCCTTGTCACACTTGATATTTCTAAGTTTGTCCTTCAGTGCCAGCTTCCTCTGATCACTGCTATTCTGATATAAATCTTTCAATGTTTTCCACATTGCATGAGGAGTCTCCTTCCCATGGAGGCTCGAGACTATGTGATCTCACCCTCCCTCCAAGAGAATTCTCCTAGCTCTAGCCACACACTTCCTCCAATCCACCAATTGAGTAGCATTAGTAGGCTTAGGGACATCTTAATCAATGAAAGTCCTTAAGGCCATTATCTTCCAATACTGCCTCCTTGTGATTCTTCCAAGCTATATAGTTTGAGCTGCCATCAAGGGCATACTCAAGCCTCAAACCATAGAACGCCATTGGTGAAATAGATGTGATAAGAACTTGAGATCTATATTCAAAATAATAAAATTCGAATTCCTTCTCCTATATTGTTCTTCTTTGATCACTTGTTCTTTAATACCAAGTAGAAATTTCACCTGTAGAACAAACTAATATATGCAATGTCCTAAAGCATAATATTTGTTATATTTCTACAAAACATTAAGCAGAAGCATAATCAAATTCATGAGCAACATCAAGTATGAACACATATAAATGATAAGAAGAAATCAATCACATAACACAGAATATATCACTAGGGAAAGCACCAGCATAAAACCCCAACATTGCATTATCAATCAAGTGGAAATCCTCAACAACATACAAAAAGAATCAGCTCAATAGCTATGCTGCTCTCTCTGTAATCAAAATATGTCTCTGATGATAAAGCTCATGGACTACCTAGCCCTGTATATAAAGGTTGCACCTCAAGTCCAAGCTCCTATTTCCTTTCCCCATGCAAGGAATACTTACTAGAAATATCCTAGCATCTGATAGTACATTGTCCCTCATATGATCTCAACTGGGTCTCTGACAGAACTGACATGCAACAGTTATCCATGAGTGAATCCTTAGTTATCTAAAATAATAGTTGTCACATGCATGCAAGCATTAACAAACTGTATTTTATTATTTTAACAACTTGTTAAAATAATCTAACTAGACTTGACTAGTTAGAACTAAGTCAACTGATTCTCTCATTATAGAACGCATACTTATTCCCTCAATCAGTGGAGGAAATGAAGGATAAATTCCTCAATTAGTGGGACAACTCATGTGCATGCTCATAAAGACTTAAAATTTGAATTTTCTTAACTAATTAACTCACCTGAATTAATTAATTAATATTTCCAACTGTTATTAAGACCAAAATTAAGTTTACTTCCTATAGATAGACTAGGAACTGCTATAAATAGGAAGGGACCCAGAAATGCTATTTTTAGAACTTTCTATTTTTAGCAGTTTCACCTCTCACCCAATGTGGCCAATGACTTCACTGGCCAAATTGCTATTTTTAAACATGCTATTTTTAGCAGGTATATTTTTAGCACATTCTAAATTTCACATTTCTTGTTTCACATTTTTCAACATTATCCGGGATTCTGTTAAACAAGGTGTTGAACTGGATGTTAAAATCTTTGTCCTTTTCTTTGGTTTCCATTTTCAAACAGGATAGTTATAGAACAAAGGCTGTAGGGGTTTTGTCATCGCCATACTTGTCTAAAAAGGCATGTTGAAAGGTAGCCTGCGAAGCGATTGATCTTGTTCTCAAGCTAAAGTACCATGTGGAAGCTGCACCAATCAGGGTAAAAGGGAATAGGCGACAAACTCTATCTTCATCAGCTACCCCTAGCATGGGCACGGCTAGGAAGAAAGAATGAATATGGTTTTCAGTGGTGTCTCTTTGCTCAGGGTTGAATTTAGGCAGTACTCTTTCTGCATTCTTGGGTAAGGGATGCTACTACTACAGCGTCCTGAGCGAGCCAGGGAGGAAGTGCTCCAGGAGGAGGTGGGAGTTGGTTCCCACCCGGTTGAGGAATATTAGCCATATCGAGGATAGGGATGTCCTGGTTGAAGGTTTCTTCAAGGCTTTCTTTATTAAGACTTCCCAAATCAGGCCAGGAATTACCTTCAAAAAGTGGATCTTCAGGAATTTCTTCCCAGAGAGTGTCAATACTTTGCAAGGATTCAAGCACAATATCTTCAAGAGACAGGGCTGCAGATGTCTCTTCATTTATGGAACAGATCCTTGGCTTTCTTTTAGTTGTCGGAGGTAAAGAGTGAAAGATGGGGAGCTGAGAGAGGGAACAAGCATAAGCCTGAGTAAGTATTCTGACTAGTTGTTCCTGAGTGACAGGATACTGCCACAGTGTCTCTTCTTCGAAATGAGGCTTTTCCAAATGAGAGGAAGGGTATTTTTTACCTTCACAATCCATTCATTAATCTTTTCAAGTCCATGCATGACATTTATAGATGAAATCATAAAAAACTATGGATGGAAGTTTAGGCCCTCCTTCTAGTGCCAATTTGTTGACATGGCAAATTTTCGCTATACCAGCAAGGGGAACTAACCCGATCACAGACCCAATTAGGCCTAATTTAATTTGGAATGGCTAGTTCCAATGGGTTTTGAGGGACCCCGTAAACTATTAAATGCGTTGAAATATTACTTCTGGGAAGGAGAATTCAATCAAATCAACAAAATAAAATAGCTAACTTATATGTATCAAATCCTATCTAAACTACTTAAGCTACTCTAAGCTAGTCCTAATTATCCTAATCTATCCTGCAGGAGCAAAACAAAAGGAGGCTAAACATCATATATAAATCCCAAGTCCAAATGAAGCAATTACTGGTCCACATAAGAACAAGGCTATATTAAATCCTAATCGCAATCCAATTACTTACACAAGAATATACATTCCTTTCCATACAAATAACACTTGCAACTGATGTTTAAAAAAGTCTAGAATCAGCAACCTTTCATGAATTATCAATGCTAATGAATTACATTCAAATAACCAAGAACAACCATGAACTGGTGGTTAACCATATGCATAAAGCAAATCACATTTATCTTCGTGCCAACGACAACACACTGATTCTAAACATATGAAAGAAAAGGAAAATAAATCTGAAACATAGGCTCCTTCTTGAACCAAACACTCCTCTTTATTCACAATAAATCAAAGTTGTTTTCTCCAAACAAAAATCCCTTCTCTTCTATCTAGAAGTAATATTTATGCCTCAGGCCCCAACCCTTCATCTTACCCTATTTTTTTCAATATACCGATCCGAATAAATAGATGTAGAGCCATCGGTATCATCGTTGACATGTAGAAAGCATTTCCTGTCACTAGAGCACTTCATTTCCTAGTGAAATGAATAGTTGTTGATTAGAAGATGATGACTGTGTGTCATCTCTTCATGATGAGATCTGGGGCGGTTTCACTATAGGAACACATATGTAACGCATGGAACTCGACCAACAATGCCTAAGGCTGCTTCTTTGAATGGAACGCATCCGCTCATGCATCTTTCATCTAGAGCCATACATTATGCCTATGCACCTGTCCTTCAACCTTGCTTGCCTTCTCTCAGTCTTCGCCTGCAGAGATAGCTGACATTAGTCATACTCATATAAATATAACAAAAGTGCTTAAAAATACCAATCTTGCCTTCATGAAGCGTTTATAACATTAGAAGGAATGAAAGAATTGGCTCCCTTTTTTAATTCACACATTGATTAAGTCCCGCAAGCAAAAACTCGGTTTACATTGAAAATCACCATAAAACACAGAATCGAATGGTATTTCGGAAGGGGTCTGAGTGGTAACCAGTATTGCAAGGAAGGCCCCCAATTCCATTCTGCAAATGACATGTAGCAGCTAGGAGGAAAGAGGATATTGCTTTTCGGGTGGGTATTCCTCGAGCAACTTGTTCACCCGAAATCTGCGCGGACCGTTGGATACACGAGGGGTAGATCAATGATGGAGGATCGGGGTAGGCAGACCCAAAATATATGTATATGGCACTTAATAGTCCTGGTGGGTCCGCAATGTATGATTTCCCTTTGAAAAGTCCCAACTTCAATTTTTTTTGAAAACACAACAATATATGGGAAAACCCCGTGCCCGACCATAAGGCCGGACTTGAAATATTATATGCCCTGATCGATAATCATCTTCGGGTCCAGGTGATAGTAGTGTGCCGTATATATAGGCCCCGAACCCTCCTGATAATGATAAGCGATGGGGCTTCGGACTAGAAACATATATATCATGGTTAGTAAAACCATCGGATATGGTATATAGTGGCACGCTATAATATATATATATATATATATATATATATTATATATATATATATAATATATATATATAAGCCCTGGACCTCCTGATAGCGATAAGCGATTTAGCCCTAGACCCGATATATATATGTAATATGGTTAATAATGCCGTCGAGTCCGGAAGATGGTGGAGCGCCTTATATAAAAGCCCTGGACCCCACCAATAGTGATATGCGATGGGGCTTCGAACCTGAAATATATGCATTTTGGTTAATAAAACCGTCGGGTCTAGAAGCCATGTATGTGTTGTGTTTTAATGTTGGTTAGGTGAAAAGGGGTGATTTATGCATATTGACGAAGGATTTTCATTATAAAGAGTTATAATGGGAACGAGGTGCAATAGAAGGTTTTTGGATGGTTAGGAAGGGTAACGATGGAGGAAATGAATGGATGTTTCAACCATTAGGAATTGAAGGTTTGATTCAGTAATGAGTTAAAGTCTCTAGGCTAAAACAGATCATTCGGAGAGGTGAGAGATCAACTTCTAGGGGATCCATTCAAAATTGCTGCCAAGGCAAGTTTTGATAGGGTGGTGGTTGTGGCCACAACACAAACGATGGACAATTTTGAGGTTTGGGTGAAACCCTAAATGGGAAAAGGTGATCCCCCTTGGTTTTGACCTAATTCGCATCCTGTTGAGAGTGTGTTCCCATCGACATTGTCGGTCATCATGGAAGAAATTGTTGCATGTCACAGGACCCTTGGTTCATGATTGATTCCTCATCTCGACCTAAACATTAGGATTTTTATCAAGGCTTTCTTTCAAATGGATATTCAAAACCCTATATCATGGTAACCTATAGTCCAACTATCACTAAAGTTTCAAGAAGCTCGCACTATAAGTGCATCACCCCTCGGGCATCATGTTTTATCAAAACATATTGTAATTAATAAATCCATGAAAGCATCAGAATTTTGAGTTGGCCTCCAAACTTAATCATGTTTTCATTAACCAATATAAAATGACATCTTCAGTCGGGATCATTTATTGTTCAGGCTCCTCAAATGAATTAGTGTTTTATGCATTTATTGTTCACACAAAAGTGTCACTACATCATAATAGCTTATTTTTTCATCTCGTCTGCTTTTTCAAGATGCTCTGAAGGTACCACGAACTACGGTACATTTGCATAAGTGGTCCCTTGGCACGACAACTCTTAGATGCTTTGATGCCAGAATTCCTTAATTACGTGGCATGGTGGATATTTGAAAATTATAAATGGATTATGTTTTGGGGTTTGAGCCATCACAATGCACCCAAAGGTCGTATGGGAGATCTTTTCACTCAAAAAACCATAAAAATCCAACAAAAAATCCAAAGTGATGCATGGGGATGTAAATAATATAGGAGATGGAAATTATATGATGTAGAAGGTGTCGTTGGAGGCACAAATCAAAGCAAATGTTTGAGCCCAACACAGGTGTTTAGATGTCAAGCTAAAGTAGTGCCTTTGAGAAAAACTAAAAGGTCAATGTAGTTCATATGTGCAGTGGCTGTATTTTTTGATGAAACGAGTTGTGAAAGAGGATCCTAAGAAAATAATAATCAACGTTAAAAGGGAAAGGCAAGGAGGACCTCTTAGCAGCATTTATCTCAGGCCCACATACAATTTCACGGATCCCTTGCGCAAATAGAGGTGCTTTTTGTATGCCATTCGAACCTACGAATATGTGCGTGCAGCTCACCGAAATGATATGGAAAACCTAGGTAGCATGGTTTTATAGAGACTAAGGGAAGGTGGCTAGGTTTCACATCCAATGATGCAACTCCTTTTATTCCACAATCAACGAGCCATGTATTCCATCAGCACGATGGCCATATTTTGCGAGAAGACCCCGAGATAATCGATATTAATGATGTAAATGTGTTTAGGGTCTCTCGGCATGATACAACAGTATTTTCATGATTCTTCGTAGTATGACAGGTTATGCATTGAAGTCACATTTGAACAGGAGGGTCGATAGGATGCATGCCACACCACTATACACAAAATGGTGATGAACTAAATATTTCTCATGACACCTGAGTGTTATAGTGATTCCCATGCAGAAGCCAAAAGAGTTCTCATCGAAGGATGCTGAGCTATGGAGGGGATGAGATGAACTGACGTTAATAGTGCTTTTCAATCTGAATGAAGCATGGACAAAGTTTGGCTGTAGTTCTCAGAACTCAGATGACAAAATCACTCGCATGAGTAGTTTCCTGTGCCCATACAACCACGTCAAATCACTCAGAAAAAGGAGATCACTATGTGTGAGATCCATGAGGGAGAAAGAAGAAACATTTCAACACTCTTTTGACGTTCTTAAAGTTGCTGGCAGGATCCTAGAAGCACGATATTGGAATCACGCACCCCATCTCAGACTGTTTTTCTGGATCAGGATCATTGGACCAAACTCAGAAGTGGGGTGTTTTCTCTCACTAGTCTCTAAGTCGTACTCCACATCTTGAGGAAAGAAACCAAAAGTGTGACCTCACTCAAAATGCTACTATGCAACTAATGATCGCTAAGTCGCACTCGAAGACCTCAGGTGAGTGCCCAGGAGATGTGACCTGTGCTGCATTGCAACCTGTTGATCTCCAGAGGGGTCACACTTTCAACTAAGTCGCTATGTTGCGTTACAATCCCTCAAGTGAGCTTCTTGGAATTACAACTAGCCAACAGATGCGACATGAGACCTTCGGTAAGGCAGGCTCCCACAAAGGTTGTGGAGTCATGTTTTGTGCCTCAGTGAAAGCAGCTAGAGATGTGGCTTACTAGCGGTGCGACTATACGACTTTGGGAAAATCACAAATAACTCCTAGAAGTGTGACTAACCGCAACTGCGTTTATCCAACCTTCAGTAAGTGGGGCTCCCACAGAGGTTGTGAAGTCACATTTTGTGCCTCAACGAAAGTAGCTAGAGATGCGACTTACTAGCAGTGTGACTATGCGACTTTGGGAAAATCACAAATCATTCCCAGAAGTGCGACTCTACGCTGTTATAAATAAACTGAGTGAATGGCCTTTTAACAATTGGACCAAACACGGCTTGTAAAGCTATGTCAAAGAACACAAGACTGATTATAAGCCAAAAATGAAATTAAATGTAAAGGTCAGGTGCTTAGGGTTGATGGTTGGTTGAGAAAAGAGAAGAAAATTCCTTGAACTAGGAGGATTCCATTGATTCAGTTGCATAGGTGTTCAAGTGTCATCATCAGTGTTCAGTGTCATCACCACTTCCATTCAGCCTCAAAATTTTGACTGTATTGGTTATGGATCAGGTTGTTCTGGTAATTTTTATGGTTTTCAAGGCGTTCAGTTGAGATGGTTTAGCACCTAGTTGTCGACATGAGTTCATCGACAGTTCCGCCAGGATTGGTCGACGACATGTGTCTTGTCATTCGCTTCATAGCATTTGGTGTTGACATGGATGTCATTCATGACAAAGGGTCGATATGGTTCATCATCAGGTTTTTTTGCAAAGGTATCTGGTATCGACGATGTATGTGGTTTTATGTCACATTGTCGACAAGTTCGTCACTAGGCGACAAATGTCGCTAATGTCACTTGGCGATGACTGATTGTAAATGGGTGATCAATTTCATGTATCAAAACCAGAATCCTACATCTAAACCTAAACCTAAACTACATTACATTGCTATGTACTAAAACCTAAAACTATCAATCCTATTGCAATACAAAAAATGTGTCAAACAAACCTAAACCTAAGCTATACAACTCTCAACCATGTAAATACATTTTAAAAACCATTATAAATTAAAACAATCCTAAATTGCTGCAGCCTAACCACGCAGGTAGCCTAACCATAGCAAGGACATGTGAATGGAATACAGTAATGATGGCATTCGTGGAATTAGCACTTAACCATAACGGGTATGGAGATCGTGGCGAAGAAGGCATGTGAACGAGCCGGAGGCGGAGTAAACCGCACACTAAACTACCAACTAGAAGCCATGTAAAAACTATCAGCAGATACCTTCAACAATGTGAATAGTCAGGTGTATAGACCGTCGAGGTTTGTAACCACAGTCAGTTGGAAAACCGTAGTGGGAACCGTGTCATATGAACCAACTAGATTAACTGCCAACCGTCACCATTCGGCAAACAATCAGCGAAACCATCAGAGCCCAAACCATCGGGGTCAACCACCTATGCACATGCCCTATTAGCTCCTCTGCCCAGCTAGCTAACCACTAACAGATTCAGGCTAATCCAAAGTCTATTTTGGGTTTTTTAATGCAATTTGTCAAACAAACTAATTCGACCACCTTAGGAACCTGCCTATGTGTCCTCTTGCAACTAGACTGACCACAAATTTATCCAGATCCAACCAAATGCATCTACAAACCAACCAAGGTGGTTTTCATGTACCTGAAGGCCTATAAAAGATAGTTTTGTCCATGGAGGAGATTAAGAGTGGTCTTTGACTTTTTGCTTGCAAATTCTGGAGGTCATAGGCAATTTTGTTTTTAGTGTTATGGGAGCATTCAGAGTCGGAATTGGAATCTGTCAGAGGCATTGGAAATCTGGTTCAGAGGGATATCTGATGACAGTAATCAGAAGTGCATGTGTGCACATTAAAACTAATAAAATCTTTGTGTAATCAACAACTTCTTTTCATTCCTAATAAAAATGGTCGCCCATCTTGAAATCAAACCCGGAGACGTATTCCATCAGGGATGAACTCCGTCATCAATATTTATGTCTGGTATCGCTGTGTTTTTACTGTTTTCACTTCTGTTATGCATCGTTTTTATGTTTAATCAGTTGTCGTAAATTCTTCTTCTCAAGCAGTTTTCCTCGATTTTCGTGCTTTGAGCTAACATTCAATTCATTAATGGTTAATCGATTCTACATTAGTTTAAGTCTATGATCATTTCAGATCATATAATTTGGTACCAAAGCAAGTTGCATTTGTAGAATTTTCCATTGAATGTTAACCAGGTCAGAGTCACAACAAGAAGGAATCCTTGAGCAGATTGATCCAGAGATTGGAAAGCAATGAGTCGTTCATAAATCAACCATGGCAGGATCTGATGCAGGTGAAAACACTAAAACTAAGATGAGTGAAGAACAGTTTCAATTGGCATTCTTGAATATGCAGTAGATGTTGGGAGAATTGTACAAAGACAAGAAGGCAAGAGATGTAGCTCTTCTTTAAAGCCATCGAAGAAGGACAAAGGTAAAGGGAAGTCTGATAAACCACCTTCACCTCCATCATCTCCATCATCCTCTTCTTCTTCTTCTTCTTCTTATTCCAGTGCAGAATCTGAAATGGAAAAGAAACCTAGGAAAACATCTCTTTCGAAAATTGATGTGAAATTTGAGTTTCCTGTTTATGATGGCAAAATGAATCCTGAAAAGTTAGATAACTGGATAAATCAGTTAGAAGTGTATTGTCGCATTCATAACATTTATATCGATAAAACTAAAATTCAGTTAACTACACTTAAAATGGGGGGAACAAATTTAATCTGGTGGGAAAGTAAAACTTAGATAGATGTAAAGCGTAAAGAAAAGGTCATCTCTTCATGGCCTAAGTTGTTAAAAGCTCTTAGGAAACAAGTCTATCCTTTAGGATACATGTAGCAAGCTCTTATTGATTGGTAGCATTTGAGGCAAGTTAAAGGGCAAAGTGTTTAGGAGTTTACTCAGGAATTTAGAAAGAAAGCATTGGCACTTGGTATTTCATTGGATACATGTGAAACTTTGTTAAAATACATCTACAGTTTACATTCATATTTGCAGCATAATCCTGATGATTTTGATGAGATGTGTGTTCAAGCCATACATATTGAATCAGGTGGCAGACCATTCAAGTTTTCATCACAGTCATCCAAAGAGTTGGAAACCTGTTATAGCTCCAAATCTCACTATTATGGTTTGTGATGCAGCACTCATGGCCTAGGGCAACCCCTCCTTCCAGACCTGGTCTCAAATTTAAAAAATAGTGTTTTATTCCCTGTACGTGACATTGCACGGAGTTAAACACGTGTATACGCGGGTCCATATATACCCAACCTGCGTATATGTATTAAAACACTTCAAAAAATAAAAACTCCTTATTTTCAGGCAGAGATCGTGGGTTTTACCTGCTGATCACCTATTAGTGCATGTGGCCCCAACTGTTCCCAAACAATTCCTAACTAAAAAACTACTTTGGGATTGGCATAAAAAGACATCAAAGGGAAGGCCTAAGGGAGGAGAGACGAGAGAGAAAGGTTATTATACTGAGATTTTCCCCCTGACCAGGTCTGAAGACCCTTGTGCCTTCTGCACTTCCCCCATTTGTACAGGAAACCCTTGTTTCCTTGTGGTTTGATATTCATCCCTTAGTTATGGCATCATGGAGTGAGTCTTGGAAGGAGATATGCTAGAGGTTTGAGGCGGGACGGATCCGAAAGGAAGTTGTGCTTGGAGCCTGCAAAGGTTGCTCAGGTGATATTACTCCTTTTGTACTTTCTATTTGTCTATAATAAAGAAACACGTCTTGATTCCTGATATGCTTCTTCTTTATGTTTATGATGTTCATGTTTGAATATCATGTATGAATGGTTGTTTAAAGTTCATAACTAACTTCCTTATTTTATAACATAAAGATGATTTCTGTATACGTCTTTTTCCATATACTATTGCATTCTTTGGGATTGGTTGTTTTGCAGGGCAAAGGAGCGAAGGGACGTGAAGAAGGGTTTGGACCCTTGAGGAACTACCAGAACGTAGGACCTAAGGTACGTCCTTCTTACTTTAGAATTAACTTTTGATAGCATAATGGCTGTGTGTATGCATGTTTCTCTGTTTAGAAAACTTTCAGTCTACTAGGGTTCCACCCAAAAGCCCTAGGGGATAAAATCCCTCAACAAAATTGAGACTCCACTGGGGACAACACTATTATTGTTCCTAGTTTAGGTGTTTGTCAAGCCAATCAGGGCTCAGTTACTTGCTGGTTTACTATTACTGTCTGGTCTATTCTTGAATTCTGAATTTTGCCAGTTTCTTTAGTTTGTTTTTTATTTTTCTTGAAATATTATATATACACTGTTTTACTTAGTTACAGAAGCATATAAACGCTTGTTGCCTGAAGTAAACCCACATATATGCAAGTTTCCTCAGGAACAATCACATATACACACAATCTGCACTAAGTACAATCGCGTATATCTTGCAACTTTCAAGATTCATAAATTTTTGTGTCTCTGAAGTTTGTCTGGTGTTTTCAGTCAGTTTGAAATAGTAATTTTTTCCAGTATCAGTTGTCTATGTTACACCAAGCGTCCTACTCCGATTTCTATCTAATTATAAGGAGTTTTGGTCTTGTTTTGTGTTTGCAAGCGTCATCATCTTTTTGCTAAAAGCACGCAAGATTTCTTGATTGGAATCTTGGATGCTCTGAGTCATCAGA
Organism: Pinus taeda; assembly: GCA_000404065.3. NCBI lineage: Eukaryota > Viridiplantae > Streptophyta > Pinopsida > Pinales > Pinaceae > Pinus > Pinus taeda. The sequence goes on from APFE030018081.1 coordinate 25,227, forward strand.
GCAAAAAGATTGTTATCAATCTTGGTGTTCAACTTTTCTTTTTGGTGACTTTTTGTTTTCTTAACGAAATCGATTTTTATGACCATTTACTTCTTTGTTTCATCAAAGTTGTCATTTGATACTTTCTTGAAATTGTATTTTTTATTTTTTTTGGTCTTTGTTACCAAAGCTTTCCTTGCTGCTTTCGATTGTTAAAAAGCCTTTTTAAACACATTTGTTTTTGTTGAGTTTTCATTCTTTGTAGGGTGTCAACTTGCAAAAGTGTTTCTTGCTTGTTGTTTCAATTGCAAAGTTTCAGTTTTTGTTGAGATCATTTTCAAAAAGACTTTCTTGTTGCTACTTTGAAGAGAACTTTTTGAAAAGTTTTTGTTTTGCTTTCTTGAACTTGCTTTTCATTTAGGTTCCTTTTGATGAGTGAAGGTGCTTTATGTTATCTTGAGTTTTGCTTTTAGTATTTAGACGAAATGAATTGTAGCGTCTCATATTCCATCTAAATATTGTAAGTGGAAAAAGAAAATTTGATAAACAAAGCAACTTTCATTTCTTGTTTTTAGAGTAATTTTCAATCTTGCATCAAGCATTTAGTGTTGCATTAGGATAGATTTGCATCTCTTTAGGCATAAATAGTTTTGTTAACTTTTGAGTGTGAAGTGTGAATGAAAAGAAAAGAAAAGAAAAGTTTGTTTCATTAGAAGTTTCCTTCCGAACCCTGTAGAGATTACTTTTCATCGAAAAACAATGACAAAGTGCATACGCATATAGTTAAGTTTTATTAATTTCTTTTGCGTCGAAGAAA
>APFE030018088.1:0-14004 GCA_000404065.3 Pinus taeda
GCTTCTGGATTCATCCTTCTTTTTGAAGGTGAGATATCTGGTGAATGCCCATACAGTCAATCTCTGTACGAGAAATACTTTGTTCTCATGAATTTTAGATCACAAGTGGTTGAGTTTTGAGTTGGTGGAATTCGAATTTGCAGTAGTGTTTTCTTGGTGTCGAAGTTGAAATGTCTTTCAACGGATTGCGATTGGAGTATGCCCTTGAGGGAAACTGAAACTATATTGCATGGAAGGACAGGATGGAGGTGTTGTTAGATGACAATGGGTTGAAGAAGTTCATAGATGCGGATGTCCCAAAACCTACTGATGCTGCTGAAGCTAAGGCTTGGCAAAAGAAGACAGCAAAGTGTCATAGGATTCTGTTGGAGGGCGTGAGGGATCAGATTGTTTCTAGCCTCCATGGAAAGGCTTCTCCATACTTGATGTGGAAAGTGTTGACAGATCTATTCCAAAGCAAGAGTGATCAGAGGAAGTTGGCGCTCAAGGATAAACTCAGAAACATAAAGTGTGAGAAAGGCAACAGTATGCCCAAGTATCTCACGAAGTTCACCCAATGCCGGGATGAGCTGGGAAGTGTGGGGGTGACTTTCGATGATGAGGACTTGGTGAGCTCGGCTCTCCTTGGTCTTCCGAAGAGTTGGCATTCCTATTAGGACTCTGTCAATGGTCGGGAGAAATTTCCAGGATGGGAGAGACTTTGGTCGGATCTTGTGCAAGAGCAGATCAGGCGGAATACCAGGGACAGATCTTCATCAAAGGCATATGATGAAGAAAATTGCACTTTGGCTGCCAAAGCAAAGAAGGGGAAGAACAAGAAAGCTTCTCATTTCGGTGTGAAAGGCAAGAAGCAGGACATGTCCAAGGTGAAGTGCTTTCACTGTCACCAGCACGGACACTATGCCTCAAATTGTTTGCAGAAGAAGAAAAATAAGAAAGCTGTTAGATCTGTAGCGGGAGAGGCCTTAGCCTCGCAGTTTGAGCTAGATTTTTTGCTGATCGCATGCTTTGTATCAAGTGTGATGGGATCGGTAGGGTTCTTGGATAGTGGTGCATCTTTTCACATGACAGGAGTTCGAGATTTGTTTTCTGATCTGGATGAGAAAGATCTTGGAGTGCACATCAAGATGGGTGATGATGGTAGATATAGTGTGATTGGTATCGGTACCATTTCATTTGATAGGGAGTCTGGTAAACCCTTCGTATTGAAGGAAGTGATGCATGTTCCAGGATTTAAGAAGAATCTTATCTCTGTGGTGATGTTAGAAGACAAGGGATATGATGTTGTTTTCAGCGAGGGAAAGGCCTTCCTGTGCAGTAAGACAACTGGAGAAACCCGGAAGATAGGGGTTTGAGTCAGGAACCTTTATCAGTTGCATGTAGATGGCTGCACAGAAATGGCATGCAAGGTAGAAGGAGTGGTGAGCCAGGATGATGGCGAGCTATGGCACCAGAGATTGGGCCACCTTCAACATGGAGCCTTGAAGATACTGCAGTAGATTTCTACTGGGCTTCCTAAAGGCACTCTTACGCAGTTAGATCAGTGCAAGGGGTGTACCTTGGGAAATTTTGTGAAAGCCACCTTTCACGAGAAGGATAGTTGTGCCATGAAGATCCTTGAGAGAATTCACACACACGTGTGTGGACCTTTCTCAGTAGCTTCGATAGCAAAGCACAGGTACTATGTGATCTTTTTTGATGGTTTCTCTCGAAAGTGTTGGATCTTCTTCATGCAGAAGAAGAACGAGACATACTCAAAGTTCTGTTAGTTAAAAGCACTGGTCGAGAAGGAATTGGGGAAGAAGGTGAATGCTCTTAGGAGCGACAATGGTGGTAAATTCATCTCTGGTGAGTTCAAGTACTTCTGCAGCATAGAAGGGATTCAAAGAGAGCTCATAGCTCCCCATAACCCACAATAGAACGGGGTTGCTGAGCAAAAGAACAAAATGATCATGGGTGTTGCAAGGGTGATGTTGCATGATCAGGGCCTACCCCTTCACTTGTGGGTGGAGGCATGCAATACTGCAGTATATGTGCATAACCGTTTTCCTCATAGGATACTTGGCATGAGTACACCCGAGGAGGCTTATTCTGGTAAGAGGCCTGATATTTCCCATTTGAGGATTTTTGGTTCTCCTGTTTACATGCATGTGATGAAGGATGACAGGAAGAAGCTGGAGCCGACCACAGAGGTTGGGATATTTGTGGGGTACACTGATACGCCCCACAACTATCATGTGTATTTTCCAGACAGCCGCAAGACTGTTGTGCGATGGGATATCAAATTTCAGGAGGAGAAAGCCATGAAGTGTTCGCTTGAGAGGGAGCCACATTTGCATGTAGATGAGGAGCTATTAGCTCCTAAGGATGAGCTTTAGGACCTGGATCGAACACAAGATGAAGTTCATGGAGTGGAATATACCACTCTTGCAGTGCCAACCATCAGAGGGCGAAAGCGCACTACAAAAGCTGAGTGATTGGCTCAAGATGCAGAGAAGGTTGTAGGACCACCTACAACAGAGCACATATAGAGATAGTCACCTGATCGGCACACTGGATACATGGCTCTTGTGAGAAAATATGTCATGACTGAGCCATCCTCTTTCAAGGAAGCTGTGGAGGATCTTGCATGGGTAGATGCCATGGTTGAAGAGTATGATTCAATTGTCAGAAACAGTGCATGGGAGATTGTCCCAAGACCGAAGGGGAAATCAGTGGTGGGTTCGAGATGGATCTACAAAGTAAAGTAGATGGGTGGCACATTCATCAAATGGATGTGAAGACTGCGTTCCTTCCTGGAGGTTGGAGGAAGGAGGATGCTACTTCAGCGGAGGTAGTAGATGCCACTGTTTATCGATAGTTGGTGGAGTCGCATGTGTGCAGGCTCAACAGAGGCACATCGGGATATGGATCTTGGTACATACAGGAGGATGAGGTTAAGCTATGTGGCTTCACGGATGTAGATTGGGCAGGGAGCCCAACGGACAGAAAGAGCACATCTGGAGGGATCTTCAGTATCGAGTCAACAACAGTCTCTTGGTACAGTAGGAAGCAGAGATCTGTGGCACTCAGTTCAGCAGAGTCTGAGTATATGGCAACAAGTTTGGCTGCATGCGAGGCTATATGGATGAGGAAGATCCTGGTCGGGTTGTTCGGGTCACACTTGGAGCCTACTGTGATTTACTGTGATAACCAGAGTTGCATTAAACTCTCAACGAATCCAGTATTTCATGATAGATCCAAGCACATCAAAATCAAGTACCATCATATCAGAGATTGTGTGCAGCGGAGAATCATGTTACTTTCATATATTCCCACGGAGGATCAGGATGCTAATATCCTGACGAAGGCGCTCACAAGGAGCAAATTAGAATACCACAGAGACAGGATAGGGGTTGCAGATAATCCATATCTTATTGAGAGGGGGAGTGTTGAAAATGCAACAAGAAGATGGAGCTTAGTGAAAAGAAGTTGCCTTCACTAAGTGGGCCCGCAGGCTATTTTTGGCGCAAAGTCTATTTTTTGACATATGGATCATGGTCTATGAGTTACAGGATGCTATTTGTGGATGATTGGTCATGTTGGTAAAAATAGATAGACCTCTATTTTTAGACATATGGGCGGAGTCTATTTTTAGACTACTAGTCTAAATATAGAACAGTCAAATATTATTAGCTCTTAATAATATTTGGACTATAAACATTATCTTATCCTCTTGGAGCACTTCAGTTCGAGCTACGGATGTGGCACATGCAACTGCCAGAAGGAAATACGCTTTTCTAATGGGTTAGTTGAGCTATTGCATGATGGACTTTAGTTAGAACTCAAGTGATTGAGTTTGGTGGAGTTGATTGAGGAGTTGATGGAGTTGTGTTCAGTTTGACTTAGTTGAACTAGTTGTAGTTAGTCTAACTGACAAATAGACTAATGATGAGTGGTGTGAATTAATTATTAACTAATTCACTAATTATTAACTCATAAATCAACTGAGGAATACATCAGTTAACTCAGTGCGTGGACAGTTCAGTTGACACAAGTGTTAGAGGTGAGTGAAAGGGCAAGACAACTATCAGTTGTTACTATAGTTGTGCATGAGATTTGTACAATCAGTGGATTAAGTATTTCCAATGAGGATTGTGTGGTGTAGATAAGGGAAATACGAGTTTGGATCAGCCATTCTCAAGGTATTCTCATGTAGGATTGCGCAGTGGAGGCAGGCAAGAAGCAGAGGAGATTTGAGCCAGTGATTGATTCAGATATGAGCTAGTTTGTGTGTAACAGGTGGAGATAGTACTGAGTACTTGTGAGGAGTATTGTACTATGTATTGTTACATTTTCTCAATCAATATAATATACAGATATTTGGGGGTTTTCAGCTTTATGCTTTCCCCGGGTATATACTATGTTGATATGTGTGATTAATGCTTCAATGTGCGCATGTGATTATTTCTTTAATGCTGCAAATTGATGATCAACGTAGAGGAGGTTATGTATTATGCATGATTCTACAAATAGTGTATAATCAGGATAATCTCTGCGAATAAGTGTCATATTATTCAAAAATTTTACATTGATCTTCATTGTTTGGTAGTTGTTTGATGATAGATAACATTAATAATAATCAAGTAAAAAAATGATTTTTTCAATTTAAGTAAAAATGCATCATAAGCAGTTATCAAAGTAAGAGAAATCACCTAGTTTAGCTACCCCTAGATTTCTCAACATGGTATCAAAGTTAAGGTGACAACAACAAGGAAAGGCAGCTTGAAGAAGATCATCAATTGAATAAGGATACCTAGGGGCCAAGTACAAAAATATCATCAAGAAGGACTAGTCCAAACATCATCTTGAAGGAAAGAATTAAAGAGAATCAAAGAAGACCACCCATTTCATCTCAAGGATCATATCATCTAGAAGGATCAACACTTTGTGGAAGAAGAAGACCTCAAAAACCTTAACTCATTCAAATAAGGATTCTATACTTGAAGCAATCTTGGGAAGCTCACACATTCTAAAATCATCATCCAAGGAAGCAAAAATAAGCATTGCCCTCATCATCAAAGGAATCAAGATTATCTCCCTCTCTTGAAAAGAAAGCACTGTCATGTTTGAAGAAGGAAGACATCTTCAAGAAATCATCATCATCAAGAAGGGATATTCAATTATTAACATCATCAAGAAGGCATCAAGTTGAAGATGTCATCTTCAAAAGGAGAATATTCACTTAACAAGTAAGTATTTTCTATTTACATTTGAATCCACTGTCAACATCACTTCATTCTACAAGGAGAGCAACAAACTAGTTGGGTCATCAAATTTACTTTTATGGAAAAAGAGGATAGATTTGATCCTCATAAAGAATGAAGTTATTGAATATGTTAAGGGTTCAATCTCCAAACCATATCAAGAGCAAGCTCAAGCACTATTGAAGTATATGAAAGGGGAAATAAGGGCTCAAATATTCCTCATAGAATCAATCAGGGATTCCCTCATCCCTTATGTAGGAAAGTTGGAGAAATCAAAAGATATATATGAAAAATTGGTATAATTGTTTTTTGTAAGCACTGCAGAAGAAGTCATATAATTGAGAACCAAACTGTACAAAATGAAGTATCAACAGAAGAAGGGGTAGCCTCATACCTTATGAGGGCATCTCAAATAAGAGATCAACTACAAGAACTAGGAGAAACAATGTATGATAAAGAAATGATTGTCGTTGTGCTCAATGCACTACCTGATGATTGAAGCAACTTTGTATCAAGTATCTATGGAAAGAAGGAAGATACTCCATTCAATTAAATTTGGTCATTATGTAAGATTGAAGAAACTAGGTAGAAGGAAAAAAGTAATGTTGGATAAAGTGAACAAACTCAAGCATATGCAACTATGGCTAGAAAGATAGGAAAGTTTGGAAAGTCTGATCCTCAAAAAAAGAAGAAGCTTGACATGTTAAGATCCAATGCTATTAATGTAATGAATATGTGAACTTTAAGAGGAATTTTCGTAAGCTAAAATACGACAACAATAAATGAAAAGATAGAAATGAATCCCATATCACCAAATAAGTGGAAGAACCTAGAAAGAAGAAGTAAAAGAAGGAGGAAGTGAAAGACCTTTACTATGACTGAAATAACCTCCTTCACTTTGTCTATATGAAGATAGTAGTCCTAATAGAAAGTATCACAAGTATTATAGGATGCACTGTAGTTGAGATAGAGATGACATCATCATAGTGACATGGAAGGTCAGTCTATTAGAATCTCCTTACCCTATATTAAAGGCACCACAGACAAAATAGCCAAAATTCTCACCAAGCATAACATTATGGTGGCCTTCACACCCCCTAACACCATCAAAAACATGGTAGATTCTGCCAAGGACCCAATAGACCCAAAAAATCACAAAGGAGTCTACTCAGTTCCTTGTTCATGTGGCAAAATATATATAGGGGAAACAGGAAGATCTTTTGGTATTAGGTTAAAAGAACATATTAATGATATTTCAAAAAACAGATCAGAAAAATCAGGCCTAGCTGAGCATGCATGTTCGTCCTCACACTATATATGCATAGAACAGGCAAAATTAATTCATAAAGAAGACCACTACTTAAAAAGAAGAGTGAAGGAATCTATTGAGATCGAAAAAACCTCTAACAACATGAATAGAGACGATGGCCTTAAGCTAAGTAACACGTGGAAACCCCTAATCAATAAAATAAAGAAACACTAATCAATCAATTTCACTCATAAAGTAAAATAATAAGCAATATTAATAACAATATTATATATCTATATTGCATAATAATAATAAAATTATATTATAAACATAATATTATTAACACATATAAACATAAGTGAACAAGAATTAAATAAAAAAATACAACAGTCCCAAATTGATAATAGCATCCTCATCTATATATAATAAAATAAAATAATTATATATACATATAATAATAGATTCACATATATGGTATACACATGAATAAACAATTAAAATAAATCCAATTGTTTAAATAATAATAACAAATATAAAATAAAGAAATTCTTAGTCAAATAAATAGATATATAAATAAATAAAAAATAATAATAATAAAAAAAATAAATAAATAATTAATTATAATATAATTATAATATTATTAAAAATAATATTAGTAATAAACATATTAAAATATTACACATTTATAAATAAATATATATAATAAATAAATAATATTAATATAATAAGTAAATTAATAAATATATAAATATACATAATATAAATATAAATAAATATATAAATAAATAAATAAATATATAAATAAATAAATAATAATAAATATATAAATAAATAAATAATTATAATCATAATTAAAATTTATTAAAAAATAATTAGTAATATACATATTAATAATATACACATTTATGCATAGTAAAATATAAAATATATATAATACATACATAGCATCAAAAAAATAATAAAATAAATAAATAAAATAAAAGTAATACTCATTTAATAAAATATGCAAATTATTAATTAAATTAATTAGCAGTAAGCCGACCAAAAAAATAATAATAATAAAAATCAATAACTATTAATAAGGTGATGAAATTCATTCCCTCTTCTCAAAAACAATCTCATTGCCCTGATGATGGACTCACCAAGTTAGTCCGAAACGTTGGTTTCTAAACTACTCACAGGTTTTCCACAAATTCATTATCAGTCTATATGGTTGAAGCAGTCATCATAGAAAGGAAGTAGCTCATGGCTTCTTCATTGGAAGCATATAAGGACAACCAAAGTAGCAATACATATGGTTGGAAAAAGTCATCTAGCAAGGTATAAGATAAAAATATCATCATACAACATCATTATTAGAAAGGAGAATTTGCAAAATGAAGATCATCAAGATCCTCGGCTAGAATCTTTATGAAAAGGTTCATATCTATTAAGAAGAAGCAAGTGCCTCGCAGATAGTCTACATTCCACCTTGTGTGGGATCCACTAGTAAGGTATGATGACAAAGATGTGCAGCATGTCAAGATGGTTGAAGTAGTTTCATCTTCAAGAAAGAAAAGGAAGCTTCTAGAAGGAAGTCTAGATGACCAAAAGAAGGAAAAGGTATGTATATATTTGAAAGATAAAGTTATGTCACCATATAGATATAGATAGCATGGTTGAATGCTCTATCTCATGAGCATGATCAAAGAATAAGGATCTCTTCCATTAGAATGATGCATAAAGGCATGTATACAATGTGCCTTGAACTCTTCTACATATTTATAAGATGAAATAAACATAATATGACCTCATATGGAATATGACGTGGTTGAAAATCATGGTTCCTATGTTGAAAGAACCATGTAAAGAATATCTCGAGGAAAGTTATATGTGAACAAAGATGAAAGAAGAGTTTGTGGGAAGATGCATATATAAGGTAAGATAAGTGATCAACGTCTTATATCTAGGAGGATTAGCAATGACATCTCCACAAGCAAGGTATGAAGGCCCTAATATGTATGATGGAAAAGGAAAGCCTTGGTAATATGTGTCTTGAAGATGGATTCATACATATGCAAGATGTTGATGTTGCAGCAAGTTGATGTCATAACGAAAGGCCATCATAAAGATGTAGCTTTGATTTATTGTTCATTTTTATTTTTGAAAGCATTTGGTTGTGTTGTTACAGGGCTACCAAAAGAGGGTTGTAAAAACTCACCTACAACCTGTACTCGTGAGATTGGATGGAAGATCCTAAAAGAAACATGACTTGGAAGAGGTAGTTGTAAATCCATATGTGGACTAGAAGATAACTTTCTGATAAAGAGAAGGATGATATGACTATTGGTTCAACCCTATGGTTTGTTGAAAGGAAGTGATGGAGAAATATGGTTGAAGACCTATAAATAACTTATGATGAAGAAGATGAAGTTCATGACATGATGCAGAAAGAAGAGTGATAACAACAGTTGGTAGTGCCATGATCTCCACTAAAGAGCAGATAGTTGTTGTTGGAAACAAAAATCCCTAGTTGAGAGGGAGCTTGGGAAAGTCCCTTGTTAAAAGGGAGCTAGGGAATATTCCTTTTATAGGAATGTGTAGATCCTCCCTAGTTGAGAGGGAGAGATAGACACATCATTCTTGTCCTCATGTTATGAAGAAAGAGCGGAGGATTATGTTAGCATGTGATATTGATTCTGATACTCTTAGGAGGAAATTCCTTGAGGTTTTGTTATTCCAAGACAGGAATGGTCCTAAAATGACATACCTTGTGAACATTTTAATGGGGTATGTGCCTTGAGAGACAATGATGAAGGTGTCTATGAATCATTGGTCTCCCCAACATCATGTTGTAATCTTCTAAAGAGATAGAGTTGTTAGTCAAGGCCTTGCTATGTGACAATGTTGGTTGATATATATGAGATGCATTGATATTAAGCTGAGAAGATAGCTTACCAATCTAACTCTTCTTATGAGAATTCTTCAAGTATGAGAATGTCCAAGTATCGTGTATGGATTATGAATGTCTCCCTAGTTAGGAGGGAGTGTTGAAATATGTAACTAGGTTTAGTCTTCATAAAGTATATTGTAATCATTATTTTATATATTTGATATTAAAGAGAAAAGAAATTTATTATTGTCATTCTTGATGCATGGGTTTCATGCTCAAGGTAAATTTATTTATAGGTCAAGCACCCATTGAGTGCTTCTAGGGCTTGTCATTGAGTCAGAAAGTTAATTGAGTCATTATCACGTATGGAAGACCCTCTTGGGCTTATTGTATCAAGTCAAAGAAAATTATTGTAAAGTAAAAAGTGTCATAAATACCATCTAAGACCTTGTCAACGAGCATCAACAAGTCGACCTCATAAAGGCTATTCACCCCCAAAAAGAAGCCTATATATAAGGGAACCTCGACTTCATCTATGGAGATATACTCTAAGCAAGCAATAAATTCATTGAAGCATAAGAAGAATTAACGAAGAAGAAGGAAAAAATAAGGAAGGAATACTGAAGGGTTAAGAGGATTGTTTTCAAGGCCAAAGATATCTCACACGTGTGAGAAAACTAGGGCATCATTTTACTGTAGCCAATGTTTCTAAAGTGGAGAATTGTAGACCTCAAAAGGAGATGAAATATAGCATCCAAAGGATCATCTTGCAAGCCAAATTTGAAACGAAATAAGTCCAATCAAATCAAAGGAAAGAAGCATCTAAATTATGCCCTCAAATACCTACACGTGCGAAGTTACAGTAAGTTTTGGAGGCTAAAAATTGTAGGCGAAAATTATAGTCACAAGTTGCAGGTATGAAATCTAGGTCAAAGGAGAATTTGCAGTTGTTACAAGGCAAGTTTGGCTTGAGTTGACTTAGCAAGAAGGAAGTTCTTTGAGGAGAATTTTGACTTAGTCTTGGAGGGGTCTTTGTCAAGGGTCATAATTCTTGGAATTCATCATTTGAAGTTCTATAAGAAGAAAATATTTCTTGTGGGTTTTCCTCTCAAGAGGAGAGGTTTTGGCCCTGGCTTACAACCTACATTTTGTGTCCTCTTGTCTCATTGATATTCATTGTTTTGTATTTGTTTGATGATCGATAACGCTAATAATAATAAATTAAAAAAATAATTTATTCAAGTTAAGTAAAAATACATCACAAGAAGTTATCAAAGTAAGAGAAATCACTTATTCTATCTACCCCTAGATTTCTCAATAAGACATCCCCAAAAATAACTTTTAGAACACATGAAGGGCACTATAAGTTAATTTTCATGCCTTTTGGGTTAACTAATGCTCCTTCTACTTTTCAAAGCCTTATGAACAATATTTGTCAACATTATCTTGGAAAATTTGTGTATATTTTATTTGATGATATTCTTATCTACAACAAATCATGGAAAAGCACATTAAATGTGTGTATAAAGTTCAACAAATTCTCAAAAACAATCAATTACATGTAAAAAGATCTATATGTGCTTTTGGGAAACAAGAAGCAAAGTATTTGGGTGATCTAGGTGGCTCTAGACACAAGCAGAAGTCCTAGAGGACTCAGAAAGGGGAAAAATTCAAAGTGGTCAGATTGCCCCCAAACTAGCACCAAATTGAAGTGACCGTCGCCATGATTCCAACGATGTGAATGACACTCAAATCCGAGCTCATATGAGGGAGAATGAGCCAATCAAAGTTTTGTTCAAAGTTGGGTTGTGGGCCAGGTTTAAGTGTCCTACAATTTGACCAACCCCGGGGCATGAAACCTAGCTCCCGAAAGCAAGAGAAATTGTGGCTTCGTTAAATTGTTGAATATCCCTTATTTTCGAAAGATTTGAAAATGGCCATGGGTTTATATGAAAACAAAAAAATATTAAAATAGGTGACGGGCCATGACCCCCGCCACCTCTATCGACCTTCACACATATGTATTAAAAACAATTTTTTAGTATGAAAAGGCCGACGGGCTGTGACCCTGTCGGCCCAATGCACATAACAAAATTTTATTATAAAAAAAATGGCCAACAGACCATGACCCCCATCGGCCTCCAACCAACACACAACAACTATATTAATGTATGGGGTGGGCGGGCCACCTCCGGTGGACCCAGCCCACATCCTAATCTACGCACATTACATATGGTACGAAACCGGTGGGAGTTTAACACACAGCCACGTGGCGATCCAACGTAATACAACCCAAAACAAATCAATACAACAATTACACCAATGCAACCGCGCCTCATAAATGCAATGGTATTAATGGGCCCAATAAAAAAGTTTAACGCACTATTTTTGTTCGGTCTCTATAATACTAGTGATTACCTCATTACTATTGTAGTTGTACCCCTTATTGATATTGTTGTGCTCCTATTGCCCCTATATTGTTATTACTGTGCCCCATAGAATCCCTCTATTGTTATTTTGTGGCTTTATATTATTATTGTTAGGTCGGCTGGGTTATTTTGTGACTCCTTAGACTCCTATATATAGAAAGGAGGTTTTGTCATTTGAATCATCCAAGAATTGTTCATTTATGTAATGTAAAGGAGGTTGCCCCCTCGAAGAGGCTGAATTCTAAGGCATTGATCTCATCTTTCTATCTTTTCTTGAGCTGGTTTCATAACATATTGGTATCAGAGCTTTGGATTCTAGGGTTTCCCTGCTCCAAACAGGTCATCGTGGAATTTTCGCTATAACTTTTTTTCTGCGATGTTTCAGAAGCTAAAAAAAAAACCCATTTGAGAAGAAATCGTGCTAAATCTTGGATCCAAATTTCAAAACTTTTCGCTATATATTTGCAGAGATATGATCTGAGGAAGTTCATCTTCTTGCAAACTCCTGAATTACATTCCAAACAGGTGACTTGGGGAAAATCGTCATAACTTTCTCTCTGAGCATCGAATTGAAATTTCGTAAGAAGGTACAGAAAGAGGACGGACTGTAGTTTCTTGTATATATTTTTTAAGAGCCAAAGGTTGAAACACTGACTCTTGGTACGTCATACAAGTTCGCTCTACTGAACTAGTCTATAAGCAAGTCACTATGGGAGATTTTGCATAACTCTTCCTTGGAGAATCCAATTTGGATCAGACTGGTGGCATTGGAAAGAGGACACAAAGAGCTACTACAAGTTGCAATTTCAGAACTAGATCATCCGAAAGTACAGAGATGCATCAGAGGCAATATCGAGCTCCTACAAAGTGAAAAAAGGTGTGTAGATTCTTTTAAATTTTTGCTTAAGATTGGTTTGAAAATTTATCTTGAAGGAATTAAAAGGGCATAGTAGAGAATTATTATCGGTAACTGATGCCCCGAGGAAAGAAAATGCAAACACCTAGTAAGGAACCTGGAAGCTCTAGCATGACTCATGAAGAAGAGGAAGAAATGCAACATGATATGTCAAAATTACAAGACCAAGTGCAACAACTGTCCCTTGCACAAAAAGGATAGAATCTAAGATGGATGGTCTAAAGAAAGATGTAGAAGCTAAGATGGATGGTTTAAAGAAAGGCGTAGAAGCTAAGATGGACTGTTTAAAGAAAGGCGTAGAAGCTAAGATGATTGACGTGGAAGCTAAGATGGATGATTTGAAGATAGATTTTAAGACAAACATCAAAGATTTGAAGACAGGCATGGAAGATTTGAAGACATATTTAACAAAGTTTATACAAGAAATGCTTACTGATGGTGAAAGGGTAGTAAAGGAAACTCATGATGAGAACAAAAGAAATGTTAATCATGATTTCATAGACTCTAATATTGGATCAAAGACCCACCATATTCCAAAAATCGATATGAGGAAGTTTGATGGCAAGGATCCCACAACATGGATATTACAGATGGAGCAATTTTTCGATCTCAATAATGTGCAAAACACACAAAAGGTACATATTGCAACTTTATATTTGGAACCAAATCAGTTTGTATGGTATCAATTGCTTTGCTCTCATAAACAAATTATCACTTGGGCAATTTTTACGGAAAAATTGACAGCACATTATGAGGATACAAAAAGCAACACTTTTTTTAGCCAATTGATAAGTCTCAAACAAAAGGGTTCAATAATGGAGCACATTGAGGAGTTCCAAAAATTGAACATAAGGGTGAAAAATATTCCAGAGGAGCATAGGATTGATGTGTTCATAGGGTCTTTAAAGGATAATATCCAACATGATGTTCGCCTTTGGGAACCTGATTCATTAGAGAAGGCATTTAAGTTAGCAAGAAAAATGGAAAGCAAAATTATAGCAACCAAGAAGCATACCACTAACAACTATAAAGATGGAAGTGTTGTTTCCCCTAGTCTTCCACAACCTATAAGGTTGACACCACAACAATTGGAAGAAAAAAGAGCAAAAGGGCTTTGTTACAGTTGTGATAGCAAATACACTAAAGGTCATAAGTGTGCTGAGAAGAAATTATTCTACATATATTGTGAAGAGCAAGAAGAAAAGGAGCAAGAAAGGTCAAAAGAAGAGGATATACTCGAGGAACAAAGCCTAGATAAAGAAGAAATGAATCCGACCATATCTTGTAATGCA
>APFE030018090.1:0-15818 GCA_000404065.3 Pinus taeda
TGGTTCAGTCCATGCATGGCGAAAAGGAAGATTGGAATGGCCCTTAATTTCTGAGTGGGGAAGGGAAGTACAAAATGTCATAAAACCAATGATGAATATTATGAAGTTACCTTTACTCGATAAACAATTTTGAATCCAGATATTTTGACTACCCCAAACGATCTTGTCGGAACGAAATTGGGCGAGACTCTCCAGTTTATGAATGCTCCTTTACAGTATTAATTTTGGTTTCATCAAATTTGCTTCATTAATAGATTCGTGATTCGACTCTGATCGTTACGGTCTGGTACCAAGATCTGGACCTAACGAGCTTACCTCATTATAACAGCGGAGACTGTGACAATGAAAAAGGCTCCTTTTGTAGTAAGATTTATTATACGAACAAATGTTAGAACCAAAATATGTAGTTGCCCTGGAGCATGTACTATCACCGAGAAATAGTTGAAATAGGCATGTGTCAGGTGAACATTAGATATATCAGCCTCTTAATACAAGTATAAGCCCTACAAATTATCCACAGAAAAATAGTATATATTAGTTTATAAAAGAGGATATAAACTCAAGTATTGACCAAATATAGAATATTATATAACCTTTAAAGGCAAATATGAAGTGTTCCCATCAATATTTACAAAAGATAATATAAATTTGAAACATTCTCAACATATTTACTTGTATACTTATTTTAAGGAATAGGTTTACAAAAATATTCATAAAAATAATATAACGTAATAGACTTATAAAATTATTATAAAATAATCATGAAAAAAATAAATGCATAGTGATGTGTAGAAGTCCATGCGAAATGTAGGATACACTAACTATTATACACCGTTGGAAAAAAAATACTGCTAACGTGGCTAAATGTGGAAATATCTAAACAAATAAAATAAAATTTAGCAGTAAAAAAAATAAGTAAAATAAAAAATGTAAATATTATTAGGAAAATTTCGATTTCAAAGTATATATAGTTATAATAATTTCAATAAGATTTCAAAGTATATATAGTTATAATAATTTCAATAAGATTTAATATTTTTTTATAAGTTGCAAAATATTCTTATAACTAGGGAAATGCTTAATTTATTACGTGTTCAATATGAACTTAACAAATGACATTGAAAATAAAATATTTTATATTAACCATAAATAAAATAATTTAATGTATCTTTCTTTCTATAACATTAAATTGGAATTAAACAATTGCTTCATTGTATTAGTCCCTGTCTCACGAGGGATTATAATACTCAATTTTTGGTCAAATTGCATAGACTCTATATTATTTTGCTGAGTTTTTGCAATTTTAACCAAAGTTTCGGAAATGCTAAATATTTCATTTTTTTGTAAATTCAAGAATAATTTTCTAATTTCTAGAAATCTTATTTCTAATTTTAAACTAGATAAACAAACCTTGATGCGACACGGATTCCTTGGTGGAGAGAAATTTATTTTGGTATTTGTCAGTACCTAACAAACTACTATAAAATAAAAAAATGCTAATTTTTGTGAGTGGTCATTCTGTTGATGAGTGCTCTAACACTGTTATGCTTGACATTGTTATTTCTCTTCTCAATGAAGCTAGAAGTGACAGACCTTCGAGTCGGTGATGTAAGTGACCTCCGAGTCCGTGATGTAAGTGAGGGGGTGGGCGTGGGGTTGAATAGATATGTGGAGGAAGGAGAAAGGGTGTGAGGGAAGTGCAAGAGAAAGGGTGTGTGGTAAGTGCATGAGAAAAGGCGTGTGGGGAAATTGTGTGTGGGGGAGCTTGTTAAATATTAGAGACTATATCGAGTGAAAATTTCTTCCTCTGCATGAGGATAATTTAATATCCAGGGTCGAGGCACGCACAAAAAAAGGTAATTTCATTGATGACTGCTCTACCTAATGATGCTAGAACTAGTAGAGTGCCATTCCCTTATCCAAGAAAGGATCACAATGTATGTGGTAGGTTAATGGTATTTAATCCACAATATTTCCATCATCTAGAGATGGTTTAGTCATTCATTTAGAAAGTGTGGATCAAAGAAGATAATATTTTTCTTCCGTTGGATGAAATTATGATATTGTTGTTTCTCTTTTAACATTTTGTAAAAATGTAATAGGGTATTTTTTTCTTTTCGAAATTTGACAAATTTTCTCTTCATATTCTGGTAAGAGATTAGTTGCTTCCATTAGCATAAATCATTTCCCACTAAAGGTTTTGTTCAATATAAATTAAGGCTTTGAACACAGACTGTAAGCTTTGGGTTTTCGAATAGGGAAGTTTTAATATTTCTGCTTCACAACAGTAACGGTATTAAGGGTTTTGATTTTTTAATTTGTATGAGACAATGATGGAATTATGGATATTATTTTTGTTTCACTAGAAATCTAGGTACTTGTATTTGAAACCTATTGAACTTTGACAATTTTTCCTGTTCATTTTTTGGTTAAAGATTAGTTGTGGTTAGTGTACCTCATTCAAAACTGTGATTGGGAATTCTTTGGAACATTAGGAATACCAGAAACAACATAATCTACTAATGGTACTAATAAATCCAGAGGAAAATTCACACCTAGAACCACTAGTTTTGTAAGGAAACAGTGAGAAAGGCACCATCCCACGGACGCAAACATGTAAAAATCAAAGTGAGTCATGGGTTAGTTTTCAAGTCCATCTTTAAAATTCATCAATTCCATGTTTTATAGATTCTCGTGTTCAAACTTATGAAATCCATTCACTGGATTTCGTTGCATAAGACGTTGTTAACTACTTCAAAATATAGGTGTCTCGACATGGAAGGTAGTGATGGATTATGTTGTTTACCGAAGTATGGATTTGATAACTTTCTACCTTTCGCTGAGGTCGCAATTGCTTGAGACATGTTTGTAAAGTGTAAACTGGTCTTTTTGATTGTTTCTCAAAGTTTTTTTAAAAACATGTTGTACTAACAATGAGCCAAAAATATTAAAAGAGGCTCTTGCCAGTGGTCCTCAAAGAGTGAGGTTGATTGGTGTGGAATGAAGACATGACCTATTTTGATCTATTTCTTTGAAGAGAAATTACTATTCGTGATATTGAGGAAACAATTGAGTTGACCCAAAATTTGAAAATTATAAGAGGTCATTGCCTATAATTATGTTTCCATATTTGAGGAAGAGCAATAGATGTTTTTCTTTAGACCCATTTAGCTTGTGAAACAAATTTCAATATGTATAATAAAAAAAAATTACACTGATGTTGATATTTTTATTTGTGATTTAGTATGGACTTTTTTGCTTCATTAGAATTAAATCCATTTTGTACTCTAAGATATTGAACAAAATACTTTTTTTCTTTTTTATATATATGTCTAAATGAGAAATTAAACATTTTCTAAAAAAATATATTCATGTGTTTTAATGTTTTAGATTTTTGGATTACTTATATTTCTTATGCGAAATTAAAAATTATTTATGTTGACCTTCATTTAGATTGAAGTAGCTAGGCTTTTGCTATTTGGATATAAGACAGATATAAACTAACGTGGAAAATTCATATTGGAGATGTTAAACCAATGAAATGAACTCTTAAAAATTAATATTATCAATTAAATTTTTATTGAAATCATTGACTAAAGCTTGATTAATTTCATTTTTTATTTTGATTAAAGACTAAAACGCCATATAAACTTATTGGCTCTCAAAAGACATTATAGTGGCACAAATAACACTTTAAACTAAAAATTGAAAAAGGAAAAAATATACCTACTGCGCCATGGCATGGTTACCCAAAAAGGTAGTTCTATCAGATAAAAAGTATAAAACCATCGATTCGGATTGATATACTAGCTAAAGCAATTCAAAGAAGTCTAAAAAAGAAATCTCAGGACTAAAGTACAACGAACAAGGAAAAGTGGTAAGGATTATCCAAAATACCATAACTTAGCACCACAAGAAAGTTTGTGAGATAACATGAAAGGAAGAACAACCCCATGCCAACTATTTTGATCAACTTCTTGTTATGCAATTGGGTTCTCCAATATTTTGTTCAAATTATTTCACTCGTATTATTTACAATTAGATTTTGTTGAGGCGAGAGGATATTCAAACTTTCGTTTGATTTCTCTTCCATTGGTGAGAACCATACAATATGTACTCTGATGGACTGGCCATCTGTCATAGTCATAGTTATATTTGAGCAAATTTTCATTGTCGACAATATTACAGGATTTATTTTCAGTATGTTTTTCAACAAATTTATTCATATTCTTGAATCCCTCTCTCGATAAGGAATTTGCCATCTTTAAGCATTGAGAATTGTCTATTTGATTCATTTCACTATTTTTGTTATTTCACCTTGCATAATTCATTCTCCAATTTCAAGTTCTAGCTCTAGCTTAGAGAGAAAAACCCGGAGACATGAAGATTATGACACTAGAAATCTTGAAAATCTATGGTTTGGATGAGATGTAATTGCATAACAAAAATTGTGTCAGTATAGAGAGTCTGCTCAATATATATATTTTTTTTAATAAACAAAATACGGTGCAGTATAGTTTGTCAGGACAAGATGGGTAGGTTTCTATGCTAGAAAGAATCCATTGAAATTGAACTGATTCTTTGTTATTTGGTTTTAACTTGTATATCTTAAATTGTATACAAGAAGTTCTTGCAAATCTTATAGCGTTTGTTGGTTTATGCGTTCAATCTTAGGGATCCATTAATTTAATTGAAACAGAGTAAAGCTGAGATATTTCCCTTTACAATTGGTTTCGAATCAAGGATTTAGTCACGGTTGAATGAATGCACTACGATTTAGCTTATTGAGGGTCATTTTATATTTAAACACGTTGCCTAGAGTGATGCATACTGCCCTTTTTCCTGCAAGGAACCTGAAAATGCATCAGCTGGAGTTGAGGCCTTCGTCAAGATGCCCTATCAAGAACTTCTTAGTTTCTGTATATATGGAGAAAAGGCAGAAATATGAATAAATTTTCGGGCAGTTTGCAGACATGACCAAGTATTTCCCATAGGCAGGTCAAGGTCTGTAGATCATTTCCATATTATCAAACAAGAAAAAACCATAAGAAGATTTTTTTAGACCTTAATCGAAGTGCACTGTAATCAATGTTTCTACCTCGCCCTCAAACTCACGTGTCTCATTTTTTTTTTGTTTGTGAATTTTTGTAGAAAGATTGTCAACTCTCTGCGAAGATCCATTATACTAAACCTGCAAGGTTGTTAAATTCATCTCATGAGAAGGAATTACTGTTTTATAGAATAATTTGAGTAGAAACTACATAGGAAAATGTATTGCATGAAATGAATGGACCAAGACTGCTCCAACACATTACATTTCAAGCCTATTGGATCTCTTTTCTCAACTCTTAAAACATCTTACCTCCAAATCAACAAACCTTGTGTATTGTTTCTTCCCTGAAATGATATTTTCTGCTTCTATTGTTTCAGTGTATTTTTTTAAAATCATTATTAGAAACTATGTTATTATTTCCTAGATAAATCCTAATTGTCAAAATATTTTTATAAATCATTATTAGGCTAGATATTGTTATTACCCAATTAAATGTGAATTGTAATATTATATCATTATCATTCCATTATAATAAACTTCTTTATTGTTCTAAATATGTGACTCAATTCTTTTATTGTTGTAAAACTTTGACTCTGTTGTGTGTTAAATGTGATATTAATGTAATAAATCTCTCTTCAAAAGAATTCGGTGTTGTAAGTATTGGAAGGAAACTGCATGCATAGAAGGTAGAGGTCAGCCACAATTGTTCAATGAAGTCAAAGCAAGATTCCATGGTGTGAAAGAAGAAAATAGAGAATAAGACTGTGATCTTTATCTATGTTATTTTTTCATGGAATTTTAAAAGAAACTTCCCTAAACATACCATAGATGTAATCATTTAGCATCACAATTGCAACAATAGTAACACTCAAAGAGCTGAAATGACTGCGGTCAAAAAGACCTTATGCAGCATAATTGTTTTAAACATGAAGGTAAAATTAGCATCACACAACACATAAAAAAATCTCAATGTCGCAAAACTAGTAACACTCAAAGAGCTAAAATGAGCTTGGTCATATGGAAATTTATGCAACATAATTGTTATAAACATGATGGGAAAATTAACATCGGACAACATATCACTGGAATAAGTATAGAAACCATCAAAATTGTTAATGTCAAGCTTCACTTAAAAAATACGTGAAATAATCTAGAATGTCACTGTGAAGCTTTGCTCGAAAGAATACACATAACCAGGTTCTGCATTGACTGAATTTTACATAATACATCCTACATCAGGATTGTGCTGCTCAAAATACGAGCATAAGATAAACCCATTACAATTTGAAACCCGTAAAACTAAGTAAATTAATATGTGAAAATCTAAGCATAAGATACCACCATTACAAGTTGAAAATGGAAAACCAAGTAATTATAACCATTTGTGACTTGTGGCTTAAGTAATTAAGTGGCATTTACTACATCCGATTAAAATATACAACCATTACTAGTAGAATTTGTTCTAGAAACCAACAATTTCAAAAGCATCATACAAGAAAAAATACAACAACGAGTTTTGTCATATTGCTAATGAGATATATTTTCGAGTTTTGTGAGATTGCTATTGAGATATATTCATTGTTTTACCTCATCTATATTTTAGTGTACATAAAACATCACTTTAAAAATTCTATATTTTTTATCACAAAACCATAATTGTCACAACTATGCTGAATTTGATATAAAGAATGACTCAAAATGCACATACATTATCTTGAATCCCTTTTAAGAAAAACTATTATTCATTGCATTGTAAATTAATGGTGGTATACTATTATTCATTGCATTGTAAATTAATGGTGGTATGAGATTAAATGTACTATGAAATGTTTGATTTAAATAATTTAAATATAAGGGAGTGGTAATAGATGAATCTGGAAGAAACAACCATTCACATCAAACTCAACGATGGCATGCATAGGCTCAGTGTATAATATATGATAATCTTCACAATCAGCACATTGAGAAAATCATGGATCTCAAGAATATCTGGGATAGGTGGCATGTGGCATGCATTGCATGGAGAAAAAATCAACATGGACAATGGAGAAAATGAGAAGTTGATTCAAGATAAAGCTCATATTAGCTTAGCGTTGACGGTAATATAACTGCTTTCACTTGAAAATAAAGATTTGAAAAAACTGCTTTAAATTTTGGAAGGAAGAGAGCAAGATTTCATAAAATAAATTGCAAACCTAAAAGCCCAGCTCGAGGAGCCAAGGAGAACTAGAGATGAAATTTGTATCCAACTTAAATATCACATTAGCCATTGTGAGCAGTTATAATTTGAGTTAGTTTCAGCAAGAGAGGAGTTATAAAATATCAAGTCTAGCTCAAATGGAGCTAATGAGGAAGCAGTAAAAAAGCCTAAAGCATAAGCTTGTAGCAGTAAGAAAGGAAACCGATATCAAAACCAGGAGCCAAACAATGTGTCAAAGAAAGGTGCAAGAAATATTAGATGCTTCAACTGCCAAAAACTTGGACACATTTTAGCTGAATGCAGAGGTAAAAAGATCAAATATTATCAGAAAAACAAGAAGTCAAATAAGGAGCATTCTCAAGCAATTAGTCAAGGAAGATCACTCTCATCAGTTTTCAGGTATAAAAATATCTCTTATGGTTTTGTTAATTTTGTAACAATTTTGGGCATAAGGCTGTGGATTTCACGGTCGATGTAAAGTAGAAGAATATTAGAAAGTAGTCCTTTCTCCATTCCCTCGACACATAATATGTTTTATCTATGATAATCTTGGTCATATGGCCAAAGATTGCAAACTCTCTAGTTACTTTGTGCCATCCAGACAAAAGGAGAAGCTTACGCATAGCAAATCAGAAGGGAGTTCTGAAAGAGATCCTCATATCAAAGAATGACACATCAGTGTTCAGAAACAAAATATCACCAATATCCCTTAAATAAACACTGAGTCCAGCTCAACTCTAGGGGGAGCTTGCAACAGAAGGT
This sequence comes from Pinus taeda, assembly GCA_000404065.3. NCBI lineage: Eukaryota > Viridiplantae > Streptophyta > Pinopsida > Pinales > Pinaceae > Pinus > Pinus taeda. Next base: position 8,016 of record APFE030018090.1, read on the forward strand.
GTTTGAGCTCAGGGGGAGCTCCTCGAAGAAAATAATGTTTCTTTAGTAGTTGTTCAGTGTAAAAAGGTTTGTCTTGTTTCAGATGAAGTTGTAGTATGTTTGAATACCCTTGATCTCTGTTTAAAAGTTGGTTTCTAACCTTGCATGCAAGTATGCAGAGTCGTGAGTTGAATTAGAATTGATTCAATGAATGGCTTTGATAAAAAACGACATTGAGGAATATATGTTATGTTGCTGCAATCTGAACTAATAGGAGACCTATGGCAGTCCATGGTAGAATTTCAAACCTGTAGAAAACAAAGGATCAAGTTAGCATTTCAAACACATAGCAATTGTATTGAATGCAGACAGAATGTGTACTGAAGGAAAGCAGTGCCAGTGAAACGCATTTAATTGTTGTGGATCTTGTCTTAATGGTTTGATGTTGAGGTTAAATTGACTGCAAAGTATGTGAGTTTAAACTGCCAGCAACATGGATATACCTGTACACTTTTGGATAAAGATAGAGAGAGTAGGATGTTCGATGAAGTAATAGTATGAGAATTGGTGCATATATGCTTTTAGAAACTCCTAAAATTTTGATTTCTCGCTGTCATTGAAAATAATAGAAGCTATATGTTGAGCGTAGTGGAGACACGAAGAAGTGAGCGCGCACAAGAAAATCCACGGGCTTCGACCATGGTAATTTCCCATGGTATTCATTGGAATGTTTGATAGAGAGCTTGTACACATAACATGAAAGCAGAGGTTGAGCTGGAGGTAGTGTGCATTGTGCCAAATGTTGTATGCAAGGAAAATATCTAGTTTCATTTGACAAAATGTGTAATACCATCAGCACAAACCTTTGTTGGTTGATGTTTGTGGAATTAATGCTCAGATGCAAACGTTCCTTTATTTCATTTATATTGTGATTAATCTAGCCTCAAAAGGTGTTGTGGGAGAAAATTTCTTTTAAATAATTAGTTTCTTTTTAATCTAATCGGTGATATGGTTATATTTAAATATTTGGAATCTATCTCCAAGGACGTAGTGATAAATTTGGTCCACAAGGATTTGAATTGGTCTTGGTTTAATGATTTGATGTTCTTATGGCATTGTTTTGGTCGAGTTTTGGTCGAGTAATTAAAAGATTGTAGTGGATTTCATTGATTTGGTCCTGGATACATTGGGTAGTGGAATGCATTGTTATGGCATAGATATGGTCAAGTATGTTGAGGTGCCACAAAATATATCTCTTTTGATTTGGAGCATCGACAATAAGGTTAATTGGCATACATGTGTGAACTTGTAAGTTGGGTTTTAGTTCAGGATAGAGGCTGAATACGATGGCAACTCTAATGTTCAAGTGATATGCATTGGAGAAAATCTGAAGTGGAAGCTACTTTCAAATTTTTTTATTCTTTTATTTTTCTGTTGTGCTTTGAACATTTTAAGTTTTCCAAAGTTTTAAATGAAATGAAACCATGAGTTTGAGCATGTCTCAGAAATTTTGGCTCAAATTTCTATAAAGATGATTATCACATCAGAAGGTTGATGTTGTTGAAGCTCCGAAGTTAAGGGAAAATTAGGGTGAAATAAAAGAATTTTAACGGGATTTATTTGAGAGAAGCATAAGATTTTTTATTTTTTTTTTTCAGGATTTAAGGAAGGAATTATGGAGGTTTTGGAGATTTTTAGAGGGAAAGGAAAAATTATAGATTTATTAAATTTACGACCAAAAAAATTTCCGTAAAGGATTGACTGCTCAGTGTTTGATTGCATAACAGATGAAGATGTATATTAGTGTGTTGTCTTGGCTATGCTGGAGGTACTACAGACCTAAGACCTTCATTACTGGCACATGCAGACACTTAGAGCATTCACTGACATGCAAGGCTTCAACATTGGAATCTTCACCAGATTGACGCCTTTGACTGTCCATGCATGCATGGGACCACATGCAAGATCCTTTCTACATGATTTACTCCCTGGTTTGCTCATCTTTTCACTCCGCAAATGGCTAGTTCTCTCTAGAACTTGCTGTAGGTCTTGAGTCCTCTCATTGATCACCACTATGGCGCATTACCTTGGGATCTTCACCCAGTAATGTTATATCATGAGCATTATAACCTATTTTCTGAATCAATAATTCTTTTTGTTCTTTCGATTTTCTTTTGTGTTTTTTTTTTTTTCTGCAAAGCTATGTGTTCAACCTTTACTAGCTAGATTCGTCTGCGTAAGATTTCTAACACATTTACATGGTATCAAAGTGAGGTTGCTAGAAAAAAATGGCACACCAATACTTTATATTGCAGGTATTACAGCTTGGAGATTGAAGATCGACAGAAAAATGGAGTTTCCCAAAGCATTAATCCTAACACCGTACAACTATCATGAATGGAAGGACCAAATGGCTCGATACCTTTATCATAAAGGGTTGTACAGGATTACCATGGCCGTAGAAGTGGAAACCACTTTAGCCATAGAGAAATCCTAGTACCTCAACTGCATGGATGAGGCCCACAGATCCATATGCATGCGCATCTCCCCAGAGTTGCAGTTTCATCTATCTTCTTGTAGTACTCCCAATGATATTTGGAAAAAGGTTGAAGAACTCTACAGGAAACAGGATGAGATGAAAAGACATCTGCTTGAAGTGGAGCTGCTCTCATTGGATCCACAAAACTATGGCATAATTTAAGACTTCTTCACCAAATATAATGATCTACTATTGCAACTCAAGGGTTGTGGAATTGACAAATCCAATGAGGAGAGTCACCAAGTTCTCTCTATTATGTCAAAGCTCGAACCAAAATACTTTGTCTTTGTGTCTACATTTCATTCAATAAGGCTCGCAATAGGTAAATCCTACACTATGCCTTCTCTCGAAGAGTTCATGAAGTCCCTCACTTTTGAGCAAGATAAACTCATTGCCATGGGGAAAATCAAACCTCCAAAAGTGCATGCACTTGCTGTGAATGATGGCAACCACAATAAAAATCATAGATTTGATTCAAATCAGAAAAATCAGCAGCAAAAAGACAAGGGAAAATCGCATTCCCATCCAAAGAAGGAAGGATACACCAGGCCCTTCAATGACTCCTTTGGCTCCAGAAATGAGAAAGGGAAGAAAGGAGACAAATGCACCTACTGTCACCGAGGATTCCATCCAGAATCCTCTGCATTAAGAAAAAAATTTACCAAATGGTAGAAATCCTTCAACAGTACAACCTTGGGGACCACATCCCTCAGGGCACCAAGAAGAAAACTGAGGATCTGCCACATGGGAAAGATAACAATTTTCATGCTTTAGTTGTAATTAACTCTTCCCCCAATGCATGGATTATATATTCTGGTGCATCACATCATATGGCTACTACAAACAAAGTCTATTCCTCTTTGGATGCATGCAAAGGACCTCCCATCCTCATGGGAGATGACTCACTATTGAGGTCACCGAAAAAGGTAGAGTGGAACTTTTACACGGAAGCTTTGAAGATGTGCTTCATGTTTCAAAACATTTGGTAAACCCACTTTCAGTTTATCAGATCACTCGTTCCAGCACCGGAAAGAGAGTGGAATTCACTCAAGATGTAGTGAACATATGTCACCTACATAGCAACTCCAAAATTGTAACCAGTGTGGTAAACAATGGAGTTAGAGTGTATAAATTTTCTGAATTTATTGAATCTGAATCCTCCTTATTGCTTACATATGATGATAGTAGTAGGCTTTGGCATGAGAGGTTTTGGCACTTAAATTATAGGTATATGTAGCAGCTAAGCAAGCATGAGATGGTGGAAGGCTTGGCAAATATCAGTTTTTCCAAACGAGTTTGTGGAGGGTGTGTCCTTGGCAAACATCCTAGGGAAGATTTTGACACTGAAAAGACTCACAGAGCATCCTCTCCTCTAGATCTGATCCATATTGATCTCATGGGGCCTTTTCCTCATCCTTTCATCAATAAAGCAAGGTATGTGCTTACATTTATTGATGATTTCTCATGGTATACTTGGGTGTATCTTCTCAGGGCCAAATCTGAAGTTTTGCGCACTTTGAAGATTTCAATGCACTAGTTGAGACATAGTCAGAGAGAAAGATTAAAGCCCTCTGTATAGACAATGGGGGGATTATGTTAACACAACACTTCAGAACCTTTACCTTGAGTTCAGCATACAGTTGCAACACACAGTTCCATACACTCCGTAGTAGAACGGAGTTGCTGAGAGAAAGAACCGATCTCTCAAAGGGATGGCTTTCTGCACGCTGCATGCTAAGTCACTACCTTATAAGCTATGGGCTGAAGCACTTAATTGTGCTAACTACATCCAAAATAGATCTCCTCATAGATCTATCAAGTATCAGACCCCCTTTGAGGCTTGGATCGACACTAATTCGGAGGTCACCCACTACTATGTTTTTGGCTCCCGAGCATGGCCCAAGACCTCCTTTGAAAAGAGAAAAGCTCTTGATCCACAGAGCATTGAGTGCATATTTGTTGGATACCTTGATGGTGTGAAGGGATATGGACTCTTGATTTCTTGTACGGATGAGCTCATCATTGAGAGAAGTGTCTGATTTGAGGAAAGTCCCTTGCATACACCTCAATTGCGCATGCAGACACCTTTTATCTACCACATGACCGAGATGATGACTCAGTACACTCAGATGTAGATATAGAGCATGCAGATACTGAGGTAGAGCATGTAGATGTAGAGACAAAGTCTTTAGATACAAATCCAGTGCAGGCATATGATGATCCACATCCAAGCCCAAATCGGGCTTCCAACAGTGAATCAACTTCCCTTGTCATAAATCAGAGAACAAGGAGCTTAAGTGAGATATATTCACAATACCACCTCGCGGCTAGTAATGGTCTTATGGGGGATAATTCCGATCAGCAGAGGACTAGCTCAGAGTTTATTGAGCCTCCTCTTGCCCTCACTACCATTGAACCAATGCCATCCCGACATTGTCATTTGGTTCAGTCTTCTGATCCACAGTCTTATGTTGAGGCTATTGGGTATCCCTCTTGGGAGTCCGCCATGGAGGAGGAGTACAACTCCCTCCTTGAGAACCAGACCTGGGATCTCATCCCCCTTCATTCGGGAAGGAAACTTGTCCAGTGCAAATGGGTCTACAGGACCAAGAGTGTTGTAGATGGGCAAATGACTACACAAAAAGCCAGACTAATAGCCAAAGGCTTCCAGCAAGTGCATGGCATTGATTATGATGAGACCTTTGCTCCAGTAGCAAAGATGGATTCCATAAGCCTTGCACTTTCCATTGCAGCTGCCCAGGGGTGTGAAGTACATCAGATGGATGTGAAGAATGCCTTTCTTCATGGAGACCTATCTGAGGAGATATACATGGAGTAGCCACATGGTTTCATTCAGGATTCATATTTGGTCTGCATACTGAAGAAGTCTCTCTATGACCTTAAGCAGGCCCTGAGAGCTTGGTATGTGAAGATGGATTCTTTTTCTCTTATCACAAAACTTTGAAAGATGTAAGTCTAATCAGAATTTTTACATGCTCAGGACACATGACTCTCTTCTTATCTTAGTTTTGTATGTGGATGATCTCGTGATCACTAGCTGCTCAGCTTCAACCATTGCTGTAGTCAAGAGGACCTTGCATGATAGGTTCTTGACGACGGGCATGGGTCCATTACACTTCTTTCTTGGTCTTGAGATCAACCAGGATCCACATGCATCAAACTCTCTTACGATAAGTATGCACGGGATCTCCTTGAGAGATTTCACATGATTAACTGCAAGCCAGCATTGACTCCTTTTATGTCTGGGTTCTGCCTTGAGGATGGAGGTGACACTCCATTATTTGACAGTCCTCTCTATCAACAGCTAGTGGGGAGCTTACTGTAGCTTACCCACTCCACACTAGATCTCTCATATGCAGTAGGGGCAGTTTCCAGATACATGTAGGAGCCACATGATCTACACTGGAAAGTTTCCAAGCACGTCCTCTAATATGTGCAGGGCACCATCACCTTCGGGATTCACTATGCAACAGGCACTGCATTGTATCTCCTTGACTTCACGGATTCAGATTGGGTGGGTGATAGCATTTATTGCAAGTCCACCTTTGGATATTCACTCAATCTAAGGTCTCGCCTTATCTGTTGGTCGAGCAAGAAGTGAGCTATTATTTCTCTCTCTTCATCTGAGGTCGAGTACAGAGGAGTAGTCAACATCACCATTCAGGCTCTGTGGCTACATCACTTCCTCACTGAGTTGGGCATCCATTTCCACTAGCCCACTATCATTTGGTGTGATAACTAGAGCACTCCCAAATTTTGCAGGGATTCAGCACAGCGGGAGCGGATGAAGCACATAGAGATCCATATGCACTACATTAGAGACTTAGTACATGATTGGGTCATTGATTTGTAGTTCTGTCCTTCAACAGAATAGACTATAGAAATATTCACCAAGACATTCACTGAGAAGAAGTTTCACTCTCTGCGCGATCGTCTTGGAGTGAAGGACACAGTGGCTTAGTAACTATCTTTTCTTCCTCTTTTTTTCAATTACATTGTGTTTTGAGGGGGGGTTTTTCGCACGAGGTTTTCCCTATTTCCTCAATTTTAGTACAAGTTGCATTGTATTTTGGGTGACCTTCGGCCTTAGCTGCTAAGGCCCATTTTCTATTTTTCCCCATAGTGGCATTTAGGGAGGGTGTTGGAGGTACTACATACCTAAGACCTTCATTACTATCACATGCGGACACTTAGAGCATTCATTGACATGTAAGGCTTCAACATTGGAATCTTCACTAGATTGGTGTCTTTGGATGTCCATGCATGCATAGGACAACATGCAAGATTCTTTCTGCATGATTTACTCCCTAATTTTCTCTTCCTTTCACTCCACAATTGGCTAGTTCTCTCTAGAACTTGCTGTAGGTGTTCAGTCCACTCATTGATCACCACTATGGCACATTACCTTGGGATCTTCACCCAGTAATGCTATATTATGAGCATTGTAACCTATTTTATGAATCAATAATTCTTTTTGTTCCTTCAATTTTCATTTTAGTGTTTTTGCTCTGCAAATCTGTGTGTTCAACCGTGCAGGTTTTCTAACACATTTACAGGCTATGCTCATAGATACAATTTGAAGAAGTGTATTGATCATGTGGTCATAAAATTCACTATGTACACATGGAATTATAGTGAGGTTGAGCGCATGGAAAGGTTTAGGGTGCACATTTCTTGCGTAAGTAGAGTATGCAAAATGAATTGATATGAGTTATATACATGTACGTATTTGACTATAAGAGAGCGACAGATTGATAGGGATGTTGAAGTGATGTGTGGCTACTAGTGTTGGTTTAATTGATTGATGGATCTTGTCGAGTTAACCTGTGGGTATTGTGGATAATTTGAGGAACCATTAAATTTTAATGTGCATGGACAAACAATGTGCACTTTGATGCTACAAAATATGTGACTGAAGATGGTAGAATGGTAGTGAGATTATTTCCAGAGGCTATGTGCATGAAATGTGTGTTTGAAGAGCGTGTGGAAGAGGTTAGAGTTCATATATATGAAGGTTCGATTCAGTATTATTACGCATTATCCTATGTTAAAGAACGAAATGGAAATGGTCTCTTGACCAGTGCATATGGATGGTTTCAAATGGTTCGATGAAAATTTTGGACAACTCGATACCCAACACGTATGGTTCCAATGACAATGCGCATTAGTGTATTTACACATATAGGCAATTTAGGGCCAAGATTTTTGTGAATGACAATTATCTCTCTCTCTCTCTCTCTCTCTCTCTATATATATATATATAT
>APFE030018090.1:15838-45171 GCA_000404065.3 Pinus taeda
TTTGCAAATGTAGGAAGGGTTCCCAAGCTTCCAATGAGAATCCTTGCAAAGAAGAAGTGTAAAAGTAAAAAAAAAGTAAGAACAGAGCAAATTAATCGATGAAAAGAGTGTATTTTTCTATAGAATGGAATGCCCAATGGATTGAGGCAAGGCCATGATGTCTAAGTATTAGAGGGTTGTTATCAAAGTTTTTTTGTGAAGTTAAAAAAGAGATCGAGCAAGGATCATCCTACCATCAGCTCAAGGGGAGCTATGTTTTCATTTTAAGGTTTATTTAACATTTTCATTATTTGGATTTCAGAGATCTGTGGTTTGTGCTTTTAGAATCTTTGATCGGAGAACCCACAGTAAGAGAATTTTTACACCAACGTTTCGAATCCCAAATGGGATCCATCATTATTCTTTCACTCACTTGTGCTTGTAGCATATCTATGTACTATATTCTTGAGTGAAAATGCATGTGATCATGTTTGTATGTACTTTTAGTCATATTATTTGTTGGCTAGTTGAGAAACCTACACATTAGTCATGGTTGAGAACAAGAGCTTTTTGGCATGAACTATAATGAGATATTTACTTCAGACATGTAAAGCATTGTTGAGCGCAAGATATAACCATGTACTTTGTTTCTTTTAGATGATGTTTGAGTGGTCGAGAAATGCATGGAAATAAAATCCATTTTATAGTCATGTTAGGTATCCATTTGCTTATCATTTGACATGCATTGTAGTAGTTCTAGAGTTCAAATATGCATTGGAGAATGAGTCATACTTCAGCCATGTGTGGGCTCGAATGTCATTTTCATTCCCATGTATCTCTTTAATAAGCCTTGCAACAATTTTTCCTTTATTTTTTGGGTGATGATGGAATGGTATTTGGTTTCGAGCATCTTTTGGAAAGAGAGTTGCAAAAACTTTTCCTTTATTGTTTGGGTGATGATGGAATGGTCTTTGGTTTCGAGCATCCTTTGGAGATAGAGTTTAGAGTCTTGTTGCAACTACTATTCCTTCTTAAATAGAAAGGTATTTTTAAGCCAAAAATGACAATGTTTAATAAATACGATGATAAAATATCTTTGGAAATGTAGAAGAACCCTCTTTTCATATACCACACATCAACTCAATCTCCCTGATAACTTTGTCCTTAATTACTTTCAGATAGAAATTGTTTTCATCATGGAATAAATTTTAATGTGATTAGCTCCATGTTTGGTAAAATGTATGCATAGATTACCCTAAACCCATGAAACTCTAAGAGATAAGAAGTGCATTAAGAAATTAGCAATTGTTAGGAATCTTATAATTAAACCGTAGATTTTCAGTGTAAATACACATACTTTCTCGATTGATATTTTCTCTGTCCATCTTTGTAGCATAGATTTGCGCTTAGAACCCTAGTACAAATGGTGGCACTAGCTAAAAGTCAAGTCCTTTGTTTTAGCAGAGATCTAGCGTTCAAATCCTTCCACCTCTGATTGCTAAATTCAATCTGAATGGGCCCGAAATTTATGTATTAGATATTGACCTATCACAACCTTTAATACTATTGTCTCTCTAAATAGGTTTACAGTTGAAGCATATGTTTAAGTATAGGAATATCGAGCCAAGAAATAGCTTTATTAACTACATTTCCATTTTGATTTTTTAAACTACTAATGTGAAATGTATGTGTCCAAACATGTATTATGGTAAGTATTAGTCGAAACATGTAATTGTTTGTTGAAACCTATGCTGATATCATGGAACTTTTTGCCAAATTGGAAAATCCATTTCTGCGGCCATCCTGGATTACGCATTGCTTTTTTTTGCTTTAGGGATTACTACTAACTCATCCAATTATTCTCTCCAATTAACTAAGCAGTTTATTTATATGGAAACAAGTTTAATATGCAGAGTTGAAGTTTAGTTGCTGGTTTCTTATGTAAACAAAATAAAAAACCCTTTTCGAAAAATAAAGAATTCTTAAGATGAATGTGATCATATAACTTAATTATATTAAGTGCACGATTTAAGCACTATAATCATGGTGAGGAATCAAATTGTTAATAATCTATTGTACGTGATAATATAAAACAATATAGTTTTATGAAAAGAAGAGAATAGAAACCTATAAATAGTTAAAGAATAAAAAAATTATTAAATTAATAAAATATATTATATAGAAAAAGTGAAAAAACATTATTATTAGAAAAAACCATTGTTATCTAAAAAATACAAAGCATTAATATAAAAAATAAAAGAAATGATTATAGGTTAATGAATATTTATTGTAATAAAAAATTATGTAATGAATGGAAATTAAATATTAATTATGGAAAAATCTTTATTATTTATTAAGAAGATAAAAAAATAAAAAAACAATTATGTAAAAATCTATAATTTGATAATTCCATTTTAATAATTAATATGAGGCACTTGGTGATTGGAGTTTTTTTTTTTTCCTAAACAATTTTTAATGTGAAAATTTGATTTTAAACACACAAAATTAGTCATTCACCAATCAAAATTCAAATTTTAAAAATTCAAAAAATAATTTTCAACTTCTAAAAGAGGAAATTTAATATTTAGTTTTAACAAAATTTTAATAAACTTTGGAAATAATTTATGAAAATTTGCAAATTAATTAATAGTCAAAGCATTTTGACCCAAATTGATTACGATGACAGGTATAAAAATAAGATTTCCAAGATTAGTTTTTTGTTTTTTTATTTTTTAGTATTTAATTTAGAATAAGATCAATAGATGTTGGAATTGGTTAATAATTAACATGATTGGGAGAAGATAAATACTTATAAAGCAACACACATAAATTAGGTATACATACCTCATTCCTTGAAGAAAAACTAGTTAACATTAAATTCATTATTATCTTTGATTTAAATCAATGCAAGCTTATCAACATCCTCACCACAACCAAATGAAACTTCTGATTATCTTTGACACATTCAAAGAATTCCAAAGGTTTTGATAGGATTTAACTACATACAATCCCCTTTTAAATTTGACAAGGGAACCAATCGTGAAAATATGCATGCTCTTTTCCCTATCACCCAAGTTTACATTTTGGCTTTATCCACAAGATTATGCATGCCTGACTAGGTCTCGTAGGCATATGCTCATTTACATGTAGTTTAGAATTTTCCATCTCCAAAGTAAACTTTTGTTGTTTTTCTTGTTGTTCTGGTACTTATATTGTCATTCTCTTAGTTTAACACACCTACAGACCTAGGTTACTTCCTCATTCAACTTCATCGGAGCCAAGATCCTAATATGATTTCCATCTATGTTTTTTTTTGTCTTTTCCTTTGCACGTTCTTGTTAAACAAATAATCTCATGTCCTATCTAGGTGGGTCATTGATGCTCTACTTTAAATCCCTTCTTGGTTTGACCAAACATTATCGTTCTTTCTTCATCTAGTAGAAACCTCTCTCTTTTGACCTTTCATTTGGAATTTCTATCTATTTCATATGCATTCTTATTTTATGTTAATTTTGAGATCATTTGGAAATTGAAGCCCAATAAGACAATTTTCGAGTGAGCATATAGTAACAAGATGGAGCGGGATCTCCAATACTTGTAATAAAAATCTTCTATAACTATAACCCAGGCATAATGATATGACCTTTAGTGTTACAACCACAATGGATATAATGATTGAAATCAAGGCTTAAATCCTCTATATTGAAGATGAAATTACTCATTTGCAAAGCCAAGTGAAAGAAATCCACTAAGGAATGGATTTGACAGTTGTTTCCTTTGAATATTTTGGTAATTTTCATTGTATGACTTCTATATACATAGATTATTTGAACATATTGGAACCCTCCCATTAGCCAATCTCCTTTTCCAGGTAGGATGATTGTTAAATATAAATCTAGTTAATATGGAAAGCAAATTTTGGTGTATTATTGGAATAACTTTGAAGGGTTTAAAAGTGGATTAGATATAAGATATGCTATAAGTCTCTTTAGTTTGGTTTTAGATATCATATAGGAAGACAATTGTGGACTTATAAGTCTGAATTCTAAAAATTGTATTTTGAATGTAACTTTGTGCCCATAGCATAGTTTCTAGTCTAGTGAAAAAATTAAAGTGATGTGAGAATCAAAATAGTTAGAAAGAAACACACAAAGAAACTATGTATAAAATAGCTAGAAAGAAACACACAAAGAAAGTATGTATACATGGTTTACCTTGGAAAACACCAACCAAGAAAAAACCATCTAATAAAAGATCTATTATTATCATGGACATTGATGAAGTGAAACTAGCTATCACCATAGTCCTCGTCAAGTGACGTTTTTTCTCAACTCTATACATTATAATTGAGAACTCTCATGTATTTTAAATGGTTTAACACCGTATCCCTAACCAAGTGGAACTTATGCTCAACTCTAGTGCATTACAATAGAGAATCCTAAAACCTTTTAAATGATTCAACTACATGAAACATTTTAAAAGGTTAAACTACATGTAATAGTACATGATTAATACTATGGGATACCAATAATAGTTAGTCGTAACTATCATTTTTTATCTAACAAATTTCACTCCATAAAGTTAAATTTACTTAACAAAATTGTTTTAAAAAAAAATTAAATTTAATTTTACACCATTAATTAAAATAAGTTTTAGGATTATTAAAATATATTTAACCTTTAATATTATTAAAATATTTTTAAACAATGAATGAATTTAATATCATTTGAAAGTGAAAAGTCCAAGGAAGAAGGGAGGAGTGATTATTGTTTTTATATAAAAGGTTTGTCAAATAACATTATTATAGGTATTGAACAAAATATTTGGAAATTTGGTGTAAGGAAATTTTATGTCATCTTTGAGGTTCCTGTTAATTCTTAGAGTTAATAGATTTGGAATGTCAGTTAATGGATTTGGAATGTCCAAAATATCATTAGGAAGAGGTTATTTTATAACATAAGTATACAAATTTAACATGTAGTTCTTATGGTCAATGACAGGTTTTCTTATTCTCTATTTAGAATCTTACAAATAATCTTCAATTTATCCTTTCTACTAAATATATCTAGTAAAACCAATTAGTTAATTATTTTATTTGTTTAACATATAAATGTAAAAAATAAAATTGGAATGTTTTATCAACTTTTTCTGTGGCGGATAGGGGAGTGATATTTTAATGCATATCAAATGAAATTTATGTGTCATGGGACGAGTGAAAGTAAATTACGAGGCTTAAATTAGTAAGCTCAAGATAAATTGTCAAATTATCAATTATAGATGGATTAAATATTATCATAAACCCCACACAAGTGTACAAAGAAAACACTGGTTTAGCAATGGAATGAAACTAATTTGTAAGGGTTTAACAAGAAATTCTAAATTTCAAGTAGGTAAGACTTTTTCATATGCTCTAAAATCATAATAATAATCATGATTTATTGGCAACTACGAGGAATTTTCTTCATCTCTTTTAAAATGGAAAACATTATAAGAATTTTTAGATCTAAAATGTGATTTGTAAGAAAAATATAATAATAGTTAAAATAATAAAATAAAAGGTACAATTTTTTAAAGAAAAATGAAGAAAATTGTTTTCTTTATTGTATTTTTATTATATCTTTATAGGTTTACTCAAATGTCAAGGATATATACCCATTGGATGTAGAATTAAATCACGCATCCAATGAACACCCACTAAGGATATATTTGAGTAGACCTACACCAGAAAAATGAGAATACATGAAAAAACATGTTTATTTAGAAAAATAATATTTCTCACATGTTTCAAATTTTTTGATATGGTTTTAATCAATAGTATGTGGTCTATCTATATGTTGGGTATCGTCTTGAATCTTATTGGTTATTTCCAAGTTGATTTTATTAGTACATTTTTTATTTTAAGGATCCTTTCTTACCTCAAAAACTGATCCAAATGGATATTGGTGGTCACCCACCTATTCCACTTGGACCCCTACCATTGTTTCTTTCTATTTTTCAGTTTCCTTACTTGTAGCACAATTTACTATTTTTGGTAGTTTTTTGTGTCCTGAATTTTCAGATCCATTTTGAGGCCCTAAATGACGTTGTTTTTTGGAATACTGGGAGTAGCATTAGTAGTAAACCAATGGTCCTCACTCAAAAGTTGTAGTCCTTGGATAGATATTTCTAACGGGGTATTGTGCATGTCAAATAAAGATCATATGCCAAAGTTATGGCCCCAGGAAGTTGATGTACCAATTTACCCAAACGGGGCCCATATTTTGGCACTTCATCTCCTAGGGTTAGGTTTTTGGATGTTTAGGGTTTTCCATTGTTTCTCAATAATAAATAGGCCTTGGAGCTTAATTGTAACATAGTTAAGAGGATGTAGCCATTACATCTCTTCTCAGAGATAAGCTACCATCGCTCGAGCTAGTCTTATTTCCATTCTATTCGTAAACATATTTCAGTATTTGATATTAATGAAATGAAGTGTTATTTCTACTGCATCTTTGTATTTATGGTTATATCTGTAATTTGTTGCATTCTCATTTAAATCCGGATCAGCGGTATCAGAGCGGTCTTCTCTTTCTTTGTTTTTCTTTGCATGTCCCAAACAAGGTTGAGATATAAGGAGTTAGAGCTTGAACTGGTCGAACCTTTGCAAGACTAGCCTTGCAAACCCCAACGGCCTCCCATGGGGGATGAAAAGAAAGATGAGGGGGCAGGAGATCCTATCAACATCTTGCTCATAGAAGCCCTCGAGCGACAAAGGAATGCGATGATGGACAACTTTGCCCAGATCCTTCAGCGGCTACCAAGGGTGACGCATCTACTTCTGGAAACTACTCTAGAAGTGCCACACCCTTTAAGGTACAAGTTAACCTTGACATTCCCATATTTGAGGGTTAGATAGATGCAGAAACTGTATATAAATGTTAAATATGCTAGAAGGATATTTTTTCGTTCATGATTTTTCCAGTTGGGAGGAGAGCACTTTTGCATTTCTGAAAGTAGCCCCCATGTCAAGGACTGGTGGGAAACCTACTGTGAGCAAAAGGATGAAAGTAAAAGCTCACTATTTTCAGCCGCACCAATTTAGAACTCGTTGTGGGATGCCATTAAGGAGCAGTACTACCCTGTCAGGAACTATGAGGATAAATACATAAAGTGGACAACATTGCAACAGGGAAGGGACCAAGATGTGCCAGAGTTTACCAATGTTTTTCATACCCTTTGCACAAAGTTGGGTATCAAGGATTCTGGGAAGAATTTGGTTCTCAAGTACTGCGGTTGCCTACATAGGTACATCTAAGACGAGATGGAGTTCCTTGACATATTCTCGCTTGATAAATCATATAGATATGCCATCAAGATTGAGCACAAGTTTAAACAGAAGAAGCGAGACTTTGGATCTACGAATTCGAAGGTAGGGAAAGGTGCCCCTAAATTGCATAACAAAGGACAAAGCCAAGGTGGGGCGGCCCAAGACAAACCACCAAAGTTGAAAGAAAATAACAACACCACAAAGCCGAACAAGGACATAGGAAAGTGGTATGCGTTCCATAAGAGCTCCACTCACAACACAAGTGAGTGTCGGGCCAAGCAATAACTGGTGGTAGAGCTAAAGTCATCGGAATCAGATGCATGTTCGGACTCTGAGTTAGAACCTGACAAGGGGAATGACAAAGGGAAGAAGATGATCGATGCAGAGCCCAATGCCACCATTTCCACCACGAAGATCCAAAGGAGGAGAAGTGCCCCTTCCACTCCCATATGTGGGTAAAGAGTTCTCCGCTATAGTTCATTGTCGATAGAAGGAGCCAAAAGAACCTCATTTTGGTAGAGGTCGTGAAGCAGTTGGGCTTACTGACCACAACACATCCACAACCATACACTATCGGGTAGATTCACCAAGGATGGGATCTTCGCGTGAGCTAGCAGTGCCGCCTTTCATACAACATCAAGCCCTTCATGGATGAGGTATTATGGGACATTGCTCCTCTTGAGGTTTGTGATGTATTATTAGGCCAATCATACTTATGGAAGTGACATACTGTGTATGAGTCAAGGCCTCGTGCTATTTTTTTTTTCTACATTAAGACTAACCTAAGTACCCACGGGGGATTTGAACCGGTGACCTATCACAAGGAGTGCCTTAACAGCGCACCCATTCACCGTCAATCCAAAGCCACATGGGCAAGTCAAGGCCTCGTGCTGTTATTGTTACTATGGGAAATAAATTGTACAAGATTTTGGGGGTAGCACTGTCTACCGTCATCTTTTTGGTTATTGTAAAACAATGTAGTAAGTTCATTTCCAAAATCGAGAAATTCATTTTCCTAATGATATGCCCTCAGGGAAAGAAGAAGACAATGACCACGACCTCCAGGCAAGGCCCCTCCGCATGACAACAACAAATGAACAAGGTCATGGAGGAGCACGAGGACATCTAACCCCAGGTGCATCGCTTCCCAATGAACCATTCTATCAGCACTTCGTTCTAGAGAATGACGAAATCAAGACGTAAATTTAGGATCTGATGTAGAAAGGTCACATCTAGCTGAGTTCATTACCCTATGTGAGCCTGATTGTGTTGGTACAGAAGAAGGATGGGACTTAGAGACTCTTTATTGACTATCGGGCATTGAACAAGATCACTGTCTGGAATAGGTACCTGATCCCATAGATTGATGACCTTCTGGACCAACTAAAGGGGGGAAAATATTTCATCAATATTGATTTGAAATCAGGATATCACCAAGTACCAATCAAACCCTTCGATGTGTGGAAGATTGCCTTCAAAGCCAAGGAGGGACTTTTAGAATGGTTGGTTATTACTTTCGGGTTGACGAATGCTCCTGAAACCTTCATGAGGTTGATGGATGACATCTTGTAGCCATTCACCAACTCATTTGTAGTGGTATACTTGGATGAGATCCTAATCTTCAGCAAGAGTTGGGAAGAGCACCTCCACCACTTCCGATAGGTTCTCGAAACATTACAACAACACAAGCTATGTGCCAATTTGGAGAAATTCACTTTTGGCATGACCCAGGTTTAGTATCTGGGATACATTATTGATGAACAGAGGGTTCATGTGGATCCAGCCAAGATCCAAGTAATTCAGGATTGGCCAGCTCCAACCACTCTTACAGAGCTCTGCAATTTCTCGGTCTTGGCAATTTCTACTGCAGGTTCATGTTGGGATTCTCTCATATCACTTGGCCCTTGAGTCAAGTCACCAAGGGAGGACAGAAATCAAAATTATTTTGGTTTGCATCTCAATAGAAGGCATTCATAGAGTTGAAACGTCACCTCTGCTCTAACCCAATACTCACATTACCATATTTGCAATAACCATTTGAGATCGAGGCAAATGCCTTTGACTATGGTATTGGGTCAGTCCTTACTCAACAATGACATCCAGTGGCATATCACAGTGAGACACTTTTAGACATAGTCTGGAAGTATCCCACTTATGACAAAGAGATATATTCCATTGTGTAGGCTTGCTGACAATGGAAGCATTACATTTTGGGGAAGGAAATGGTCATCCACAAAGACCATCGGCTCCTATAGTTCATACAAATGGAAGGTAAGTTGCAGAATTATCACCATAAGAAGTGGTCTACATACCTGCAACAGTTCCATTTGAATATCAAGTATAAGAAGGGAAGCACACTTAATGTTGCAGATTGCCTCAGCCGACCACCAATCATGGCGTTAACCATGGTGCTCAACTCTTGTGTTAACAAGACTTCTGATTCACCACTTCCCTACAAAAGAGACCTAGAATTTAGCCACACATAGCAGACGCTCTTGGAGGGTCAGAAAGTTCCAAATTTTCACCTCCAGGATGCCCTATAATGCCACCTAGGACACATTTGTGTTGCTTCAAGAGAGCGTGCTAAGATGATTTGGGAAACACACTACCGTCAGGCCGCTAGGCATTTTAGGGTTGAGAAAATGGTGATAGTACTACAGAAGTATTTCTATTGGTCAAATCTTCAACATGATATGAGAAAGTACATCAGATCCTACACTGCCTATGCCATTACCAAATTGAACATCAAGAAGCAAGGCCTATATACTTTGCTTCTTACCCCTAGTTGACCTTGGGAAAAAATCTCCATAGATTATATGTCGGCCTTCCTTCTATTAAGCATGCCAATGACTTAGCTTTTGTGGTCGTCGATAGATTCTCGAAGATGGCCATTATGGCAGCCTGCAAGAAGAATGTCATTGTGGAAGCCACTGCTAAAATATTCTTTGAACGTGTCTGGGTACACTTTGGGATCTCACAGTCTATCATCTTACATTGGGACAGCAAGTTCCTCAGTACATTTTGGTCCAGTCTCTGGTCGATGCTAGACACCAAGCTCACTATGTCCACAACTCCCCATCCCCAAACTGATGCCCAGATAGAGGTCGTCAACAGGATGATCGTACACATTCTGTGCATGTACAACTCAAAGCATCCAGGCACATGGGATGAGAGCCTCCCATATGTCCGTCACAACTATAACCAGGCTCTCCACATCTTGACTGGCCACAACCCTTTTCATGTGGGCTTGGGATTCCAACAACTATGTCCCATTGATGTGGCCATGCCATTTGCAGCTACTCTGACAGATTCAACTCATGTCCAGTCCAAAATTGATAAGGTAAACAACTTCATGGAGCACATCCAACATATCCATTAGTAGGTCCATGAAATTCTAGAGAAATCAAATTCCAAGTACAAGCAGTGACATGATCAACATCGGGTGCCACACAAGTTTCAGGTGGGTGACAAAGTCTAGTTTCATTTGCAAAAAGGAACACCTTACTAGAGCCTATGGGAAACTCATACCACTCCGATATGGTCCTTCCACCATTACTAAGGTTGTGGGAAACAATACATTTGAGCTCAACATTCCCCCATTCCTTGGCCTGCACCTAGTGTTCAATGTGGACCACCTTCGACCATACTTCCCACCATTGTTAGACACATCAGACATTGCAGTATAGCTCACACTTACAAAGTTAATTCTAAATTTCATGGAACAAGCAACAAATGATCAGATCATGGAAACATAGATCAAGAACACCATACAATAAAGGATCAAACTATATCGAGTTGTCAAAGTAAGCCAACGCCTTCACCAGGACAAGTGGCTAACCATGGACCAAGTTAAGCAGAAGTTTCCTCATCTCATGGAGGAACTCAATGCAATGGGGACCATTGCTTCCTGAGGGGGGCAAGAATGATCCAGGTGAAATATTGGTGGCTACTCACCTATTCCACTTGGACCCCCACCATTGTTTCTTTTAGTTTTTTAGTTTCCTTGTTTGTAGCACAATTTACTATTTTTGGTTGTTTTTCAGGTCTTGAACTTCCAGAGCCATTTTCAAGCCCTAAACAACATTTTTTTTGGAAAGTCGGGAGCAACATTGGAGCAACATGAGTTTAGGTACCCATTGGGATTCTATATCCAATGGGTTCCTACACTTGACATTCGAGTAAACTTATAAGGGTTTAAGTAGAAAATACAATAAAAAAGAAGTTTTCTTATTTTCCCTCCAAAAATACTTACACATTGGGATGAAATCATCATATTGCATCTTATTGGTTCTTTAAAGTTGATTTTCTAGTACATTTTTTGTTTCAAGGTCCATTTTATACCTAAACATTCCCCTAACAACTAAAATATGAGTGTCAAGTTGGGATATCTATAAGGGAATGGATTCTCTTCCAATCTAGAAGCACACATGTGATAATAGATGTTGAGCATGATGCAAATGCAAATCATTTTTGTTCGGTCTCTCTAACACCCTTACTTATTTCTTATTCAAAAGCGAGCTTTTAGTGTGCTCAATTGAATAGGTCATCTCAAAGACTAACTCAATAGTGACATATGTATCTCGTATGAAACCATATTTATTCACCATTAGTCTTCCTCTCCATTCAAAACTCTCCCCATTTTGTGAGAAAGGCATAGAATAATAGAAGATGGTCAGATGGATTGTTACCAACGATATATATATATATATATATAATATATATAATATATAATTATATATATATATATATATAATATATATATTAATGGTGATCAAATCGACAATATGTGATTGCCAAAAGGTTCAACATGTTATAGATCAATTACAAGGGAGAAGGATCCAATGTGAAACTAAATGTTGATTTTCCCATAAAATGGGATACAATTCCATTAAGAAAAAAATAGATAAAATAGTTCATGATCAATTGATCCAAAATTTTCACTCCTTATTTAAGACTCACAGATCACTCACCCTCATATAAGGAACATGACATTTCAGTCTAGATTAACTGACTGGATTTGGATATATATATATATATATATATTAATAGATATTTTTATATATATTATATATATCAATAGATATATATATATATATATAATATATATATATTATATATATAAATATATAGATAATAAAGTAAAAGAATGCCATATTCCACTTTTAGATGCATTTTACATCAAAGTATGTTTAACATGTAGTGCATACACATAAAATAAAAATAAGTAGTTCAATATCCACGTTAATTAAAATATCTCAAAGATCGATATCAATGAATTTGGTAGAGATTGAAAATTTCAAATAAGATAGATCAACATGGATGGATATACTATCCACCAAAAACATGGTGTTTTCATGTTTGTCATAGTATAATCCATTCTCTTTTCCGCGGGGAATTATTACATTGTAGACTAGACAAAACTTTTGTTGGAAACCATACCAATACTAAGAGGGGGCCTGAATCAATAGTACTATGGTTTATATAATTTTAAAAAAATTCTTCAAAATGTTAAACAATTAGTAACCCAATATGATAGAATAGATCTGAATATGTAAAATCACCATAAGATTAAACACATAAACACCATAATATATATATTAAGCAAATCATGCACAAGGGGACACAAGAATATTTTGTGGAAAGCCTTAAGGGTAGTAAAACCACCCCATCGTTGTGCGAGGAGACATGATCCCTGCTATAGTTTGTTGGCCTCCACCAACTAGAAAGCCCGTATTTCCTGTCATTTTCTTACTGACCACTACTAGCAACAAGCCATACTCCTATCTTGGCAAGCCACCACTTATTATAGGCCCCAACCTCCTCAACCTCTATGTGGACCTCATTTAAAAAGTTTAATATTGGGCCCAATATGATCTGCTCAACATGAACACTACAACAACATCTCAAGTCTAGGACTCGATCTCTAACACTTTGTTGATCAATGCTACATGTATACAAGAGGCATCATATGCATTGTAGCTAAACACTAATCTCCAACACCAATATATCATATTTAAGTTAATTTGTCCTTCACCAAATCAGACCAAATTAACACATTGTTAAATTCCATAGATCCCATGATGACCATGTCAATAAAATAAAAAATAATTAATGTTTTATGCTTTGAGACCAAATACCAAGGGGAAAACTCTTGGTAATTGCCTATGGCTTTTCATTTCTACTCTCGAAATTGCCTCATCACACTAAATGACACCATTCAAACCACCTGCACCAATAGCCAAACAATTGCAACCAACGAAGCACATTGTACAACGTTGGCAACAGTTCCAACCAAACATTGTTGGTTCCAACAAGCTCCCCATTTAGCATTGATGTTAATCGACAACTACATCAATTTGATCTTCTTCATTTCTAACTGACTAATCTCAATCTCTCTCAAGTGGTTGTGTCATCACTCTCCCCCTTTAACATCAATGGAAGAGGGTTGTGTATTAAAAGATCACATTAATGTCAATGGTGCTAAAATAATCCACTGATTGCATAGCTAATGAAGATGTGAAATAGACACCCCCTAAACATAAGTTAGGTCTGATCAACAACACACTAAGTTAGAAATACACTTTTTCCTTTTAGTAGCAGTAGCAAAATCTAAGCGACACTATTTGTATTTCCAAATCATAGCATAAAATAACTTATACAATAGACAATAACCCTCTCTCTCCACTCATCATATACATCATTAGCAGGAACAACAACATCAATCCTCACACAAAACAAATTTTCCCAACGTATATGCAAACAACAACATACCCTCTACCATAGTAGATTCACACAAAAATAGTCATTTGATGACAAAATTATTCTACCCCCAACAACTCAGTAACTCCACACCATACTTTAACAAAGAAATCATTATATTAGTCATGCTCTTCTCTTCTCCAGAGTAATCTTCCCCTAAACATGCATTGGAGCAACAAACATCTCCATGGTTGTGTATAATGACTTGCCACATGCAAGAGGCCATAAATTGGTCCAATGAATCCAAAACCAAATGATGTAGATAAAATACAAGGCTTCATCACGAATTACAAGGTGATACCAACAAACTATACATAGTTGCAATAAGGCTCTAGACTCTCTCCCAAAGGATGCTCGACACCACGACTATTCCATCATCACCCAAACAATAAAGTAAAAATTGTTGCAAGGCTTATTAAAGAGATACATGGACATTAAAATGACATTTGAGCCCAGACATGGCTGAAGTATGACTCATTCTCCAATGCATAGCTGAACTCTAGAACTACTATAATGCAAGTCAAATGATAAGAAAATGGATACATAACATGAGTATAACAAGGAATTTATTCCCATGCATTTCTCGACTACTCAAACATCAACTAAAAGAAACAAATTACATGGTTATATCTTGAAATCAACAATGCTTTACATGGCTGAAGTAAATATCTCATTATAATGCATTCCAAAAAGCTCTTGTTCTCAACCATGACTAATGCATAGGTTTCTCACCCAGCCAACAAATAATATCACGACAAGTACATAGAAAGATGATCACATGAATTTTCACTCTATAATATAGTACATAGGTATGCTACAAGCACAAGTGAGTGAAATCATAATGAAAATGTTAAATAACCCTTAAAATGCAACCATATATCCCTCTGAGTTAGTGGCAGGATTATCCTTGCTTGATCTCTTTTTTAACTCCACAAAAAAAATTTGATAACAACCGTCTAATACTTAGACATCATGACCTTGCCTTAGTCCAACAAGCATCCCTTTCTATAGAAAATACACTTTTTCCATGGATTAATTTGCTCTGCTCTTAATTTTTCATCTCTTTTACACTTCTTATTTGCAAGGATTTTCAGTGGAAACTTGGGAACCCTTCCTACATTTGCAAAGTTCACTACTATTATTATATAATATATATATATAATATATATATATATAATATTTAATATATATATATAGATATATAACTGTCATTTACAAAAAAGCATGAAATCTTGGTCCTAACCTTGCTAGGTGTGTAAATATACTAATGTGCATTGTCATTGGAATCATACGCATTGGGTATCGAGTTGTCAAAAATCTTCATCGAGCCATTTAAAACCATCCATATGCACGGATGAAGAGATCATTGACATTTTCATTTTCTAAAATAGGATAATGTGTAATGATATGTACTCTAACCTCTTCCATACGTTTTTCAAACACACATTTCATGAACATAGCCTCTGGAAATGATCTCACTGCTACTATACCATCTTCAGTTAGAAATTTTGTAGCATCAAAGTGCACATTGTCTGTCCATGCATATTGAAATTTAATTGTTCCTCAAATTATCCGCAATACCCACAAGTTAACTTGATAGCTCCATCAATCAACTAAACCAACTCTGGTAGCCATGCATCACTTCAACATCCCTACCAATCCATCGCTAAGCCAATTTGAATACCCCAGGATCGATACATCTCTTCAAATTGTATCTATGACCATAGCTAAGACAACACATGAGTGTACATCCCCTTCTATTATGCAATCAAAGATTGAGCAGTCAATCCTCTACGCAAATTACTAAGAATTTTTCTGGTCGTAA
This sequence comes from Pinus taeda, assembly GCA_000404065.3. Lineage (NCBI taxonomy): Eukaryota > Viridiplantae > Streptophyta > Pinopsida > Pinales > Pinaceae > Pinus > Pinus taeda. Next base: position 31,708 of record APFE030018090.1, read on the forward strand.
ATTTAATAAGTCTATAATTTTCCTTTCCCTCTAAAACTCTCCAAAACCTCCATGATTCCTTCCTTAGATCCTGGAAAAAATAATTCTTATGCTTCTCTCAAATAAATCTTGTTAAATTTCTCTTATTTCACCCTTAATTTTCCCTTAACTCCAAAGCTTCAACAACAACTTTTTGATGCGAGAATGATCTTTATATAAATTTGGTTCAAAATTTTTCAAACATGCTCAAACTCATGGTTTCATTCCATTTAAAACTTTGAAAAATTTAAAATGTTCAAAGCACAATAGAAAAAATAAAAATAAAAAAATTTGAAAGTAGCTTCCACTTCAGATTTTCTTCAATGCATATCTCATGAACAATAGAGCTTCCATTGTATTGTCGCACCTCAACATACTTGACCATATCTATCCCATAACAACGCATTCACTACCCCAATGTATCCAGGACCAAATCAATGAAAACCACTCCAAGTCACCAAACCAAGACTAATTCAACACCAAGACCAATTCAGTTCCTTGTGGACCAAATCTATTACTATACCATTGGAGACAGATTCAAAATATTTAAATATAACTATATCACTTATCATATTAAAAAGAAACTGATCATTTAAAAAAAATTGTTTCCCATAACACCTTTTGAGGCTATATTAATCACAATAGAACCAAAATAAAGGAATGTTTGCACACCCACTTAGCCTTAATTCCAAAAACATCAACCAAAAAAGGTTTATGCTCATGGTACTATACATTTTTTCATATGAAACTAGATATTTTCCTTGCACACAACATGTGGCACAATGGGCTCTACCTCCAGCTCAACCTCTGCTTTCATGTTATGTGTACAAGTTCTTTACCAAACATTCCAATGAATACCATAGGAAATTACCTTGGTCAAAGCCTCTGGATTTTCTTGTGCGCACTCACTTCACCATGTCTCCACTATGCTCAACATGTAGCCTCTATTATTTTTAATCACAACTAGAACTCTATGTTTTAGGATTTTCTACAATCATATATGCACCAAGTCTCATATTATTACTTCATCAAAAATTATACTCTCTCTATCTTTATCCAAAAGCGCACAGGTATATCCATGTTGTTGGCAGTTTAAACTCACATACTTTGCAGTAAATTTAACCTCGACATCAAACCATTAAGACACGATCCACAACAATTAAATGTGTTTCACTTGAACTGCTTTACTTCAGTACACATTCTGTTTTCATTCAATACAATTGCTATGTGTTTGGAATGCTAACTTAATCCTTTGTTTGCTACAGGTTTGCAATTCTACCATGGACTGCCATGGGTCTCTAATTAGTTTGGATTGCAGCAACATAACACATATTGCTCAATGCCTTTTTTTATCACAACCATTTACTGAATCAATTCTAAATAAATTCATGACTTTGCATATTTGCATGCAGGGTTAGAAAATAACTTTTAAACAGAGATCAAGGGTATTCAAACATGCTACAACATAATCTAAAACAAGACAAGCCTTTTTACACTAAACAACTACTGAAGAAATCTTGTTTTCTTAGAGGAGCTCCCCATGAGCTCATACACCTTTTGTTGCATGCTCCCCCTAAAGCTGAGTTAGATTTGGTATTTCTTTAAGGTCTCTTGGTGCTCCTTTTTTTTTTTCCAAACACTAACATGTTTTTCTTTGATAGTATGATCTCTTTCAAACTTCCCTATTGATTTGCTATGCGTAAGCTTCTCCTTTTTATTGGATTGCACAAAGGAGATAGAAAGTTTGCAATCTTTTTCCATATGACCAAGATTATCATAGATAAAAAATCTTATGTGTTGGGGAATGGAGAAAGGACTACTTTATTATCTTCTTCTACTTTACATCAACCCTGCAATCCATAGCCTTATGCCCAAAATTGTTACAAAAGTAAGAAGCCAGAATCGAGATTTTTATACATAAAAATTGATGAGAGTAATCTTCTTGACAAATTGCTTGAGAATGCTCCTTATTTGACTACTTGTTTTGTTGATAATATCTAATATTTTAACCTATGCATTCAGCTAAAATGTGTCCAAGTTTTTGGCAGTTGAAACATCTCATATTTCTTCCACCTTTTTTTAACAAATTCTTTGGCTCTTGGTTTTGATATTTGTTTCCTTTCTTATTGCTACAAGCTTACGCTTTAGGTTTTTTTATTGCTTCCTCATTAGCTCCCTTTGAGCTAGATTTGATATTTTCTAACTCCTCTCTTTCTGAAACTATCTCAAATTATAACTTCTCACAATGGCTAATATGATCTTTAAGCTGGATACAAATTTCATCTTTAGTTCTCCTTGCCTTCGCTACCTGGCTTTTTAGGTTTGAAATTTATTTTATGTAATCTTGCTCTTTCCCTTCCGAAATTTGAAGCAACTTCTTCAAATCTCTATTTTCAAGTGAAAGCCTTTATTTTACAGTCAACGCTAAGCTAATATGAGCTTGATCTTCAATCAATTTGTACTTTTCTCCATTGCCACTGTTGATTTCTTCTCCATGCGATGCATGTGGCCTATCCTAGATGTCCTTTGCGGCCTTGAGATCCATGATTTTCTCAATGACCTGAACATGAATACTATCATACATTATACACCTAGCCGATGCATGATATTGTTGAGTTTGATATGAATGGTGTTTTCTTCCATATCCATCTATCACCAACTTCTAAACTTCATATCCTCTAGCGAGAATTTTGTATTTCACCTTCTCTCTCCACTCTCTGAAATTTGTGGCATTGAGTAGTGTAGTAGCTTGATAACCCATGATTCACCTAGATCCACATTTTAGCGATTAAGTTGCAACAAAAGGTACCACATATGATACAACTTGTTGGAAATCAGATGACTACTAAAGGAGGGGTGGGAGAATCAATAGTGCTAGGGTTTATACGATTTTAAAAGATTTATCCAAAATTCTAAACAATCAGTAACCCAACATAACATTATAGATATGAAGATTTAATTCCAACATAAAATTAACCCAAACACCATAATAGATACTAAGAAAATATGCATGAGGAGACACAAGAATATCTGGTGGAAACCACAAAGGGGAAGAAAACCACCCTATTGTTGATGTGTTGCTTCTCATTTTCCATTATTTTTCAAAAAAATATTTAAATAGATCAATTGGCCACTACCATCTAGGAGATGGGACCCTTACTACAGTTGGCAGCCACCACCAACTAGAAAGCCCTAACTTCCTGTCAATTGTTTATTGACCACTACTAGAAAGAAGACATACTCCTATCTTGGCAAGCGACCACTTGTCGAATGCCCCAAACCTCTCAACTTTTATGTGGACCTCATTTCAAAATTTTCAAACTAGGTGCAATATGGTTTTCTCAGCATGAATGCTACAAGAACATATCATGTATGGAACTCAACCTCTAACACTTTTCTGATTAATCCTCAGGTATACAAGGGGCATCATTATGCAGTGTAGCTAAAAATTATTCTCTAAAATTGGCGTATTATATTTGTGTTAATTTTCCCCTAACCAAATTAGACAAAATTAGCAAATTAATTGAATTCCTTACACTATGATGACCATATCAAATAAAATAAAAATTAATTAATAATTTAAACTTTCACACCAAATACCATGCGCAAAACCCTTAGTAATTTCTCATGGTTTTTCCTTTCCACTCTCAATGCTACATCATCACACTAAATAACACCATTCAAACCACTTGTAACAATATCCAAATATTGTCAACCAACCAAACACATGCTACAAGGTTGACATTAATGCCAGCCAAACACTATTGGTTCCAACAACCTTTTCATTCATATGGAAATGGGGGTTTATCAATTATTGGAGATAAAATTTGAAATATTTGGTGTCTAGGTAGTTCTCTAAAGAGTGGATAAATGATAGGTCAATTTCGAAACTTGTTAGAGATTCACTCTCTGAACCCATTTCACTTATCTTTTATGATGCTCTCTCAATATTGGATAATTTTAGTGTTAAATCATGGCTTAAAATATTCCTATAAGAGAAGTAGAAAGGTTATACCTCCTTCCTCAACAAAGGGAACATCAATGCAACAATTCTGATATCATAAGGCGAGTTTTTGTAGGTAGCAAATCCAATTTCTCCCTAGTGATATTTGATCATGAAGGTGAGAAAAAAGGTTCACGGGGATTAGATTATGGGTAAAGATAAGGATGACCTACATTATTCAATAGAATTGATAGCAGGATAACAAATCTAGTCTACCCTAGGGATTGGGAGATCGTAAGAAATAATGGATTAAAGTATACTTTAATACTTGTGGTCTCATCTAATATAGGAGGGTATTATATAATATTTAACTAAGCTTACTCAATAGTTGACTTATCAATTCTTCAATCTAATGGACTACGTGGAAGAAGGGGTGATTGTACCCTATTATGGTCCTAGCAAGGATAATCAATGCTTAAGAAATTTTCTACATCCTTATATTGATGATGTTTATTTAGTTGAGCTACAAACCTTATTCTCCTTGTTAGAAGAGGAAGTGGGAGCATTGTTTTCAAGGTATGTTTCTACAAATCCGTTGATTAAGCCTAGCAATGAATTTAAAACCTAATGGAATCGTGTAGCTAGAGCAAATTATAGCTTCTTTATTCCTAGTTTTTTGGGAGAAATGTTGGAATTGAAGCTAATGGGTGGAGTTTTATCCTCAAATTATAGGGTTGTAGAATGAAATTTTAGGAGGGATCAAGGAAACCCATGGGACATAAGTGTATAAAAAAGGCCCAAGAACTTGTTAGCATGATCTTAGGAGAATAAAAGAAGTTAGATAATATAATGGAGATGGGAGACCACACATTAGTAGGTTGATTTGTAGGGAAAGGAATGAGAAATGATGAATTGAAGGCCTAGACAAATCTTAAATTTGAATCTCTAGTGGAATGTTTACCGCAAACTATGATGTTGATTAAAGGCTACTTGGTTTGGGTATTTGGGACAATACATGAAGTAGAGAAATGATACACTAACAACAGATATGGGGATTGGAAAACCTAATCTTTAAGAAATGGCAGGTTGAATTTGATGGTGGATTTCCTATTGTGGATATTCTAGTAGTGTAGGTTCAAATTTTGGGGTTATCTATGATTTCTTCGCCTAAAGGGATTTTTGAGGAAGATGGAAATTCCTTAAACATATGTTGTGAAGTAAACATAACCCATCTAAAAGTAACATGTGTTGGAGGCTTTTATACTAAGATGGTGGGAGAGAATCATTATAATGCTGACTCGATCATCATTACCCAATTTTTACCTATTTATTAAATAATTAACTAAACCATTCATTAACTGATAACACAAGATATGAACATCAATTCCTATAAATATGAATTCATAACACATGAGAAATAGATACAAACATGTAAATGAATCAAACCGTGGCACAAGATTCAACACATAAAGATGCAAAATATTTAGGTGGAAACCCTTATGGGAGAAGAACCATAGAACTTATACCTTCTTCTTATTATATAGAATAAAGTCATTACATCATATGGTGGCACCCGCCAACATGCGAGAACCAACTTATGAGGCATCCAACTTAATCTTATTGAGCACCCACTCTCTTGAGGAAACTTGTTGATGGAAACACGCTCTTCCACAAATGTATGAATACCCCATATCTACTAGAGGAACCAAATCCCAATTAGTTTCTTAGGCACCCACCTAAAGGAAGCCACTACTCCTTCACCAGAAATCCACTACTTGCACTGGAGTCACCAACCTTTGTCACCCTATGTTGACCATGTTTCATGTACTTTCATACTAGAACCACATATGTCTCTCTACTCAAACTGAATGAAAAATCATCAAACATCTCTTTGCTACTCACACATTAAGTAGTTAAACCCTAGGAACAACACTCAACAACATTTTGACCAACATCATATCAAAATTTAGTAGTAGCTAACACTTCAATACTCTCATCTATATTTTATATTATTCCATACAACAAAGTTTCTCACCTCTCTCTCTCTCTCTTTGTAGCAATAACATATACAAGTCTCATGCATGAAATGGTAGTAGCTTACCAATGCCCCCTGTCAAACCTTAATGGAAGAGACAAAAAACGCTAACATTCTCATAATATCTATTGTACATGGTATCTAGAACCACTACACATACTTGGATAAAAATCCACACTCATCCATACAAGAATTATCATATGCTATCAAAATCAACAAAAATATTCAATGTACCTACTCAATAATTACAATATTAACAAACCCAAGTAGCACCATACATGGCATCTTAGTACTCATCCATAAAATACATTAATTTTATTACATTATCTACTAGAAAACACTACATTCGGCTTGTATAGTACTCATGACAACGCACTAGTAATATTGGGAAAATACCCTTGAATAATTCATTTACCAACAATCACAACAATGTTCTAACATCGACATACAAATTCTCTGTAGCAATTGTACAAAGTATTCACAATAATTTGGCTCTAATGTCTTCAATCCCTGCAGCAAAAAATATAATATAACCATGGCACTTGCAACAATAACCTCTTAGTAGTAACACAACACAACATCATAATTTGTCCTCTACACTAACAACACAACATTTTGTCATTTCAGTCCTTTGTAACACTTTCTTAATGCATTGACATGCTCAAACGTTCACACATTGTTATAACTTCAATATCTACCATTTCACTAGGTATAGATCCATAGGTATATGTTTGGCCCTCAAATCACACACCCTATCTTGGAACTATTTCTCTTTCCCAGTCCCATCATTGACTCAACCATTTTGCAAGCCATCGCTCCACTTTCCAATTGCACAGATTCACACTAGTCCTCACACACTTGTTTGTAGGCTTCATCTCATCTTATTTAGCCCAAAAATCATAAAGCCATGTTGAGCACTCATCGTACAATATGTTACTTTAGAATCACATCAATCTACCCAAATTCTCTCTCTATATTTTCATTAACATCATCACTCTCAACACTACATATTGTTGAATAGAGTATTCCCTCAACTCCCAATGACACTACAAACTATCAATGCATGTATACTTGGATCTCTGTGATTGATCAAATCACATAGAAACAAAACATAATTATATACATGCCCTCACAAATCTTTACACCAAAGAAGACACTAACATACTAATGACTTCAATCACATTGTATATATAACCACTTTCTAACCATGGCCTCAAAATTTGATGCAATTACCCAATGACAAATCAGACTATATCCTTATGCATTGAATTTCATCCATTATGTTTTGGAGGCCAATTTAGAAATAGTTAATCTCCATGACTAGATTAAATAAATCAATGATGAACATAATGACTAAATCAATAGATGTTTATTACATTTATTTTTTTCTCAATGTTCTTGGACCAAGCCAAATCAACTTGAATGCATGCATTAAACACACTCCAATTTTCCATAATTGATCAACATGGAGTAAGCACAATTATTAGTTAAACATATTAATGATAAAAATTCATCAAACCATTATGCAAGCACATCTTCCAGAACCTCAAACACCTCCAACTATCACATCAGGGTCAAATGCACAAGCTACTCCTACATCATAATGTTTTTGACATTAATCCCAACACACATATACTACCAACAATCTCCTCCTTTGGCATTGATGACAACACTTCAACCATACCACCGATTTCTCTCATTCTCCCTCTTGGACATCAATGGAAAAGGGAAAAAAGTCTTTGATGACTATATGAATCAAAATTTTCTAAAGTACTTGGATGTTGTTATCAATACACCTGTAAATTAAAATTTGTATTGTTGGCAAAACAATATGACATCAATGTCAGCAATGAAAAAAATCTTCTTTCTCTCACTAGGCATGCTCAACTGATATGTCTTCAAAACCATTGTTTGAGTTGTTTTTTTCTTGAAGAGTTCACTTCCATGGTTGTTTCTTTAATCCACTTTTGTCTTGACTTCTTAAAAGATAAGTTATGTAACAATAAGTGGCTTCTCCAAAGGACATACATGGTTCAACAATTGACCTTATTACATTCATGACTACAAGCCTATGCATCTACATCCAAAATGAAATAAAGATGATATAAACGTAGGATACAACCCATCAAGCATTTTTATAGCCCCCCCGATCTCATGCACTCTCAGTGGTCCTATGGACCTATCTTACTCTTGGGCCTTTGGACACTCCATGCTTCTGCTACAGATACATCTCAAATGATTATTCCTATAACTTATGATGCCACCATATACTCCCCTTGAGACCATGTTGGACTCAATATTCCATTCTATAGTTTTCTTGTGAAAATCTCAATTGATAGTAGATTTTAGCTTGGACTTGCTTCTTTTATTCTGATTTTGAAGAGGAAAATATTGCTTCCAATCTCTTTACTTCTCATGTTATCCCTTTAGTGGATACACATTGTTTGGGGTCCTGATTCTTCTCACCATTAATCTCTTTCAGCCCTCTTTCCTAATGCTATAACAATTGGAATTGAATATCACTTCATTTCCTTTATCAACTATTTGGCCCACACTTAGAATGTTATGCTTTAATCCTTCAACGAGTAAGACATCAATAGCATTTGTATTTCTATTATCAAAGCTAGCCTTAAATTATCTTAATACCTTGGCTGGCACATTATCTCCAAGAACAACATGGCCACTTTTTGTTTCTTTGAAAGTGATAAACATGCTCTTATCTCTAGACATGTGATGGGAACACATGTTATCTATGTACCATTGATCATTCACCTCTAATGTACATAGCACTAGACCACACTTACCTTGCTACGACCCCTTCTTCTTCCATATTTTGGTAACCTTATTTCTAATTTGAGCATTCTCTTCTAGAATTTTTCTAGGCCTACTCTATGTGAGTTCTTCCTTTTTCCTAATTTTCCTAGATTCCCTTGATGAACTCAACAACCTACAATCTATTTCCATGTGGCCAAGATTGTTGAATGTGTAACATCTTATATTACCATGAAATGAGGCACAAGTAACATATCTTCTCCTATTCATGTTAGAGTTGTTCACGACATTTATTAAATTCATATTCCATGCAAGAGCTCTATAATCTACAACCTTGTGACCAAAGATATTGCATGCAAAACAATATCCATAAAATTATTTGATATTGTTTACACCTAATCTGAAAGGATTAGGATTATTATAAGTATTATAAATAGTTTAATATTCCAATTATGAATTGGAGAAAACCAAGAGACCTTGGAATTGGAATCACAAGAGTCTCTAAACTCATGTATGTATTCATGGTCTAGCTAATGAAATTACACAAGTCACATTCGTGGAGTTACCCAATGCCTAGCCTGGCATGGTATTAGGGCTAAGTCCTCAATTATTGGCTTCCCTTTATCCCTTGTAACTTCTATTTTATTTTCCATACTTTGTCCCCCTATTCTCTGCCATATTTTCTACAAAATTCAATGCGCTTAGTCCATTCAAAAATCATGAATATCTATAATGTGCATTCAAATCCCTTGGAGTTACATTGAACATCCTCTGTGAGCATTGGTTCATTGGTTTTATTATGCGTTGAAGGCATATGGTTTATTACTTTTGAGTTCAAGGTGTTATGGTGTGTTACTTATGTATTGAAGGCACATGGTGAGACCAGAATGTAAAAGAAGTGTTTTTTGCTGTGCGTTGAACTCTTTTTTTAAAGGTAGAGTTTGAAGACTTTGTGTTGCAAATGTTGTTTCTTATGGTCACTACTTTTCATTGAATACCTTTGCAATGCGTTTTTTTGACATAATAACATTATATTTGAGTTATATAGCAGCATATGGTGGCATGCTTCTATGGTATGAACTTGCCATGTTGCGTTGAACTTTATTATGGGATGAAAATACTGTAAACGTTTCTGAAATATGTGAGTTATGCTATCTACATTGGTGTGTTTGCAAACTGAGAATTTTATGTCATGTATGCATTAAAAAAACTTTGATGATTGTCTTGCATATATCTATATCTCTCTATATGTGTGTGTGTGTGTGTGGCTTGGTGTTTTGTTCTTAATGTTGAATATCATGCTTGGTGCCCTCCATAAATTTTGATGGTTAAATTGCATATACATTGATTCAATTATCATGAACATATATTATATGGTTTGGAAATTTTATATGTTGGAGCCATAATTTATACATTATGATGGGTATATGTACATTGAGTTATCCTTATGAAGTTCATTTCCATGATATATATTATAGTTTATGAGTGGTGGTTTATATCCATAGAATATATGTTCACATAAAATTATTAAAGTATTGACATAGTATAGTGAAGAGAGAAGTCGGTATTGAACTTTTTAAAATTTGTTTATTACCTAATCAAGAAGGCATAATGTAAGGCTGCAATTATTTTGGAAATTGAAAGTAGATAGTTCTTTTGATGATGCATTCGCTTATCTCGATAGTGGCAGTTCATATCACTGGCAAAGAGAACTACCATGAGTGGTCTAGGAATATAAAGCAAACCTTTATTTTTAATGAGTTTTGGAAAGGAGTTTGTGAAGGAGAAGGTGGTAATCCTCCTAAGAATCCCACTTCTCACAATCAGCTTTCCATTTGGGAGAACAAGAACATCAAGGCTTGTGCCTTGATTGTATAGTCAGTCAATGAATAGGTGAATCATTATATTATATCATTTACAAATTATTTTGAAGTGTTAAATAAGTTGAAGGATTTATATGACTCACATTCTGAGCTTGAAGTTATTCAATTGATGATCAAGATGTTTAATTTAGAATTGAAGTATGATGATCCTCTTGCCTTAGCATATGAAATAAGAGCCATTGTGCATGGTATAGAAGTCATTGGTGTCAAATGTATGTTCCTCTCACATATTTTGTTAATTCATTGTATCCCACTTATTCCCATTATCTTAAGTCAGTACAAGCTAGTGGAAAACTTAAGGTGATTTCCTTTTACTCTCTTGTGGAGAAGTTTTTTAAAAGAGAGAAGGATTTTGAGGAAAAAAGACATTTTCTTTTACTAAAGAAGTTTTGTGCCTTACACAAAAAGAGAAAAATAGGCACATGATTCTTTTAGAGGAAGAGGTGGTTGAAGAGGATGAGAAAGGAAAAATAATAGAGGTAGGGGGGGTAGAAATTTCCAACGAGAATCACCTAATCTTCATTGCATACGGTGTAATAGAAAAAACATGATGCTTCTAGATGTAAGATCTCATTGGACATGATGAGACAGGAAAAGGGATGAAAAGAAAATAATATCATCAGATAAAGGGAAAGGTAAATAACCGGAATCCACTCATTATGTTGTGGCACATTGCAATATTGGAGTAACTGTTATGAAACCAACTCAAGAAAAGATAGAAAAGATAGATCAACGCCTTAGAATTCAGCCTCTTCGAGGGGGAAAGCTCCTTTACATTACATAAATGAACAATTCTTCGATGATACAAATGAAAAGACCTCCTTTCTATATATAGGAGTCTAAGGGATCATAACATAATTAGAGATGACATAACAATAATAATGTAAGGGCACACTAATAACAATAGTGGGCTTCTCTAGGGCACAATAGTAACAATATGGTACATGGGTACATCAATATAATAAGTGGATTGTACTAATAACAATAAGGGGTTACACTAGTAGGATAGGGGCCTAACATGCCCCTCCTTCAAAAAGCATTGTCCTCAACGCTTGAGTAGTTCTTGACGCTTCTGTAAAAAATTCTTGTCGTCCCATGTGGAATCTTCAGCTGGTAAGTTCTTCCACCTAATGAGATACTCTGAAATTGATCAATTTCATAGCTGTCGGGTTCTTATTTCTGTGACTGCTCCAGGTTCCAATATGATTTTTCCTTCCTCTTCAATTTCTGGCAATATTGTTTGAATTTGTATCTTTTGCAACTTTTGAATAAGTGACCAGAGTTCTTTGTCCTTCTTCCATTCATCCCTTGCTTCATTTATCCAATCTGGTTGGATAATAGTAATAGCACAAAACAATGCTTCCACATCCTCATCCTTGAAGAGTCTTCCCATTTGGTATGCTCACCATTTTTTAAGTGCATGTAGTATTCCAACATTTCCTTCTCATAAATAGCTTGCTTGTGATGTAGTAGTAAAAATACTCAATCACCTACACCAAAACAATTTTCACTACGATGTTGATCTACCTGTTGTTTCGTTTGATTTTGCACTGAAGTGGCGTTATCCTTTAAAAGTTGGAGAACTTGTTGTTGATACTCGATGTGATCTTTCACTACATGAACCTTTTTCTTCTTGATATGTCCTTCTATCTCTAGAGTTTGAGGAGTGGTAATTTCTTCCAATCCTTTACAAGATATGGTCAGATTCATTTCTTGACGCTCAATGTGATCTTTCAATACTTGAACATTTTTCTTCTTGATATGTCCTTTTATCTTGATAGTTTGAGGAGTGGTAATTTCGACCAATGAATTACAAGATATGGTTGGATTCATTACTTCTTTCTCGATGTAATTTTTCACTTCTTGCACCTTTTCCTTCTTGATATGTCCTTCTATCTTGAGAGTTTGAGGAGTGGTAATTCTTACCAATGCTTTACAAGATATGGTCCGATTCATTTCTTCTTTCTCTGGGGTGGGGTCCTGGCGTATATCCTCTTCTTTTGATGTTTCTTGATCCTTTTCTTCCTCCTCTTCATATTCTATGTAAAATATTTTCTTCTCAGCACACTTATGACTTTTAGTGCATTTACTATCACAATCGTAACAAAACCCTTTTTCTCCTTTTTCTTCCAATTGTTGTGGTGTCACCCTTGTAGGTTGTGGAAGGCTAGGAGAAACAACACTTCCATCTTTACAGTTGTGAGGGGTATGCTTCCTGGTTTTCATAATTTTGCTTTTCACTATGTCGCAAAGCCCTTTCACTCTTTCCAATTGTTGTTGTGTTGCTCCAAAGAAGGTGTTGCTCCTTGTATCCTCATAATGTGCTATCATTTCCTTCGTGAAAATTGACCACGTAACAAGTTTTTTACAAGAACAAAGCTCTTCATACCATAAAAATTGATCTAGTTCTAAATATGAAGATGCAATACATACCTTTTGTAACAGTGGTACACCATATAGATCAAAATAATGCTCCATCTGAAGTATCCAATTTACTGGATCCTTGCCATCAAACTTCCTCATCTTGTGTTTTCTTGATTTTAGGAGCTCGATCTTGAAACGACTGTAACTCTGTACCTTCGGATCTTTAAGTTCTGAAATTGTGACCTGTAGTAGCCCTCTGCTTCCTCTTTCTAATGCCACCAGTCTGATCCAAATTGGATTCTCCAAGGAAGAGTTATGCGAAATCTCCCACAGTGACTTGATTATAGACTAGTTCAATAGAGCGAACTTGTATGATGTGCCACGAGTCACTGTTTTGACCTTTGGCTCTAAAAAATATTTAAAAGAAACTACAATCCGTCCTCTTTCTG
>APFE030018090.1:50368-69554 GCA_000404065.3 Pinus taeda
AAATCCAAAAATGGTGAATCATCCCTCATGGTTGACATCATCATCTTGAATCCCATCGATTTTTCTAAAGTTGATTTTGATTTGTACATTTTTTGTTTTAAAACCCAATTTTTAACTCAAGGTTTCTGTAGTGGATTCTTCTAAATCCCAAAGGAATAATTGTGAACAAACTCTCATGGGGACTTGGGAGGAAATCTAATAACTAGGTATAAATATATGGGCTCTATTTGGTATTAGCAATAGTTAAACATTGAGATGTTCAAGACATTATAATTCTGGGAGACACTTTCTTTATTATCTGACACTTGAGAATTAATACCTCTCTAAAAGAAAATATACTAAGTCTATTTTTTCAATGAATCAAAGGAATCCTTCACTAGCTCCTTCACTAGCTCCTCCTCCTTTCATATACTGAAAATCCGCAATTCAGAAGTATATCTTCTCCCCAATAAGGCTTGTATTTTAGGTGAAGGGAAAACTAATATCAATGGAATCAATGGTTATGTTATTATCCCCTAATGATTCCCATGTTTGAATTTTGTACTCCCAATATTAATTATTATTCCCATTTTCTATTAGTTCCCATAATTGGCCTTCTAACAACCCCTAGTCCACCCCTCCCATGCAATCATGGCCTCTTCATATCTCGTCTCCCCTCCCATTTCTCTTTTCTTTTCATGATATAGATATGAAAAGTTATATTTTTTCTCCGCAAAGCATGATTATAAGAGAGTGTTCACGCCAGCTCAACATGGTATCTCTTGAGTGGCAAACTCATGCAAGCATGCCACAATTAATAGCATATGAGTGCATCAGTTTCAACCTCATACAAGACTTTAACTTTTTCGAAGGTTTCATCTCTACCAGCATGCCTCATTTAATCATATAGGTTAAGATTAGACCCATGATACATCTTAAGCTCACGACATACGAGGAAGTCATCTTCTCAGTTAGTTTTGTGATGATTACATTGTCTCTGGTCCCTAAAAATCATAATGAGGAATTGCAAGATAGTATGAGGTTATTGGATTGTAATGTTAATAAATTTAAGTAAGGATGCGCAATATTATTCACATATTATGATTTGGGTTGGTTCTAGTTCTATTATCTACTGAGAATTTGGTAGAGGGAAGTTTATATAGCAATAGTGGTGTCAACGATGGAGAAATTGGGAGCCTAGTCATGATCTTTGGGTTGCTACTCAAGAATTTTTCTATTGTGAGTTTCATTTGGGGATAAAGCAGCGTCGCAATTGGGAATTTTTGTGACTTTCCCTCTAATTTTTGAGGTAATCATTTCAATTTTCTCCTCCCTTGGCCCCACAAGATTTTGGAGCAACCTTGTTTGTATACTAGTCTTGGTTCATAGCTTGGTCAAAGATAGAGAATTGCAATTAGGAGTAATATTCCTTTCATTTTTTTGGTTTATATCTATATACGAGATTCCAATTTCTAGTTTGGTTACCATTCCATCCAAATCAAATCTAATAAACCCTAGAAAGTATTTTGGCCACATGCATCTTGTCTATGTTCTTTCTTCAGTTGGTCCTTCATTCCCTCATCTCCGACTTTAGTGTGCTTTTCAGCCTCATCCATATGTAAACATTGCAAAAAAAATCATGCAGACATCAATTTTGAAATTTACAACATGTGTGTCATGCTATACTAGGAAAGGACCTCTGGTGGCAACACCCTAGACATAATTGAGGATTAGTAGCAAAGAAGATGACACTTGGAGGACGAAGTTGACATCTTTGCCGCATCGTTATGGACCTCAAGCTTCATGGTGCTCAATGAAGTAGCTCAACAGGGGAACCACCTTGGGACGTTGACCTCAACCATCCAATATATAGTTCTTAATAAACCAATTATGTTATGTCTAGTTTCAAATATTTATGGATTTTACTACAATCTTTCTGTATATATACTAGGAAAATAAGGGTACTAACAAATTATGAGACATTTTCTTTAATATGGCTAAGGGTAGATATTTATAGTTTGACATGAAAGATGTCCATGAACAACTTGAAAATGTAATTCTCCTAAGTATTTCTACAACCGGGCACAAATTTATTACAAAGTGTACGCATTCCTATTAAAAAGCAAATAATTATATAGATAAACACACACACACACACATATATATATAGAAAATAAGCTTCCGTACATTAGATTTTATTTATCACACATATAAAAATTTAATTAAAAACAATAACCTTCTCATTCAATTTAGTGAAAAATTATAAGTAAATTATTTAACTTATTTTCAATTTATTTTCAATTTTTCAATTTAATCTTATAGATAAGTTTTTAGGTGAAAATTTATGTTCCTTTTCTTACTTACATCAATGTCCTAAATCTATCCATGAACATTTAAAACTTAAACTATGAGATGAAAAAGAAATAATAATAATAATAGAATAAAAAACCAATCATATTTAATGTAACGGGAAATAAATAAAACTAAATTTAAAACGAGTTAATAAAACAATTTAATTTATTAATCACATTCCTCATTAATTCCTCCTCTTTTATCAACACGGTAACTTGTCTTCATCCGCTTCTCCACCTGCTCATTCAACGCATCTTCATTGCACCAAACAAAATGATGTGCATCATTATAGTATTTTCGCAAATGTGTTTTGATTGTTATTATGATTCTGAAAACTCGAAGCATGCAAACAAAGATTCTCTAGAGCTAGAATCTTCTAGAACAACCATGGTTGTTGCACATTCAATAATTTCTGCTTGTGCAACTGCAATGGTAGTCATGGCTCCTTTACGTCATTTCGATAAATTTAATCAAAATCAAATAGTATTTTCCCCTTCACTATAGGATCAGGGTCTGGTCAACAGTGGGAATGCTAATATTTTTAGGGTATTTGGTTTCTTGAATTGGATTAGTGGTTGTAAGTTGTTACACAATTGTGGGGTGTCAGCCTCCCTAGAATTATGCACAAACTAAGGTGACAAGATACCTAAATGGATTCATTACATTAAAATTTAAGGAGATAAGATACCTAAATGGATTCATTATAGTAAAATTTAAAGAGAGAAGGTTCATAATGGACTTTCAATCAAGCACCATGATTTTTCTCCATGGATGGGGTTTGATTCCATATTAATATTCCAAAGCATTAAGAGGATTTGATCCGCAGATCAAGTAGTCCCTTGTGTCCCTATGTAGCCCAGGTACAGTACCCGGTGATGGTTCTATATATCAGAATATTGAGGGTGTTATTCTCTCATGTTGTAATAAATTATTTAATGAATTAGTAGGGCAAATGTTTATTTTGGTGTCCATAATTAGGAGGAATAAGGTTTCCTTTTTAGCAAGTCCAAAATACTTTTCTTGAGATGTTCTGAAAAGTGATTAATGGGCTTATTACACACGTGTTTAGAAAAAGTTTAGCTTTTTCTTACTAGAAATAAAAATGAGTTTTCGCTCACCATTTAACAAATTTTGAGCATGAAAAGAAATTATATTACATCAGGTTGTTTGGATTTTAAGAAAATACTCTTCTCTTTCTTTATTATGTCTGTCATAAGTTCCAGCAGCACAAAGTTTGGGCTCATTGCTTCACTGGAAAGGAAATCAGATTTTATATTTCATTGCAATACCTTTGTTGCAATTAGTTTTATAAGACTTTATGATTCAATATTTCATTGCAATACCTTTGTTGCAATTAGTTTTATAAGACTTTATACTATTCAATGTTCACTTGTAATTAATTAAGTTAGAAACAATGACCATGGACCAAAATTAATTTGAATACTTGAATTACATACTAAATATTTAAGTGAAATAATGAATAAAATGTTTTTTTTTTTTCTGAATTATTATGGGAACCAATGGGTGAGTAGTTATGTTACTCTATTGTCATGAGTTTGTCATGAGTTGATTAAGGTGGTTGGAGTCAAGTTGCAGGTAGCGGATAAGTAAAGGTGGAAATTATCACAATGAAATAATGAATAAAATGTTGTTTTTCGTTTTCTTTTTGGAAATATTATGGGAACTAGTTTGTGAATAGTTATGTTACTTTGTTGTCATGACTTGATTAAGGTGGTTGGAGTCATGTTTTTGGTAGTGGACAAGTAAAGGTGGAAATTATCACACTTATAACCTCTCCTAATATCCCAAGATTCTACGAAGAATGATCACCACCAAACAGACAACGTAACTGAAGATGAATGTTATGTTGGGTGGGGAAATAACCATGGGAGTTGTAGATAAATGCATTATTGAATTGTAAGAAGGAAATATATATGTAAAAATCCTTATGGGAAATAAAGCATAGATATTGGAAAACAAGACACTGCTAGAGTTTGTGAGGGAAGGAGCAAAAAATACCAAAAAAATAAAAGTTATTAATATTAGAGAATATTGCGGCTCGGGGAGAATTGTTTTGGTTGCAATTCACTGATTGGGAGGGACATTCTGGTTCCTACCATATTTTGAAGTGTTAATAATAATTAGATATGTAAAAGGATTACTATATCTGTTTTTTAATCACGGATGTTTGGTTTTGAAGTATGTATTAACTAGTGATATTTAGTATATGGGTGTGCATCAAGAATGAACAATAAACAAGAGCATTTATAGAAAAGAGAAAGGAAATATAACTAGCATGCAATAATAGACATATGGTAATTCTCATGAATGCAAGTGACAATAAATAAAGCATATATGCATATATTTTTCCATAGCAAACAAATCAAAGACGTATATAAATCATGATGGTGAAAAAAGCATATATATGTATGTATATTTTCTATATGAGAGGGTGGAAATTCAGGAATGATTATTTTAGAATAGAATATTTATAAAAATGGCAGGATTTCGAGCAAAATATTGTTGTATTAATTAGTATTATGACCAATTAAAAATAGAAACTGAGTAGATTAGTTTTTTCTTACAAGCAACCATATTGTCGTGCAAAAAAATTTAAGCATGTTTACATTAGTAAGTTTAGCATGTTTGTAAGCTAGTATGGAGGGATAACCTCTCTATCAACTTGTATCAACTTCCAAGTGCATGTAATAACCACTTGGTCATGTAAGACACTATCAGGGGTAGATAGAAAACATATTTTCATACGTATTCTGCAACTACGCCACACATCTGCTGAGAAGGATTCTAAGCCTGACTTTGATTGAGTGTAAAAGGGAGAAAACGGATTTGAACAAGGAACTATTAGATATGAAGAGTCTCAAATGTTGAAACAAAAAATTACTAAAATTGATTAAGAAATAACCATAAATACTCTTTGTTGGATATTAGGTTGAAATAGTCAGAGTTAAAACATATAGAGAGTAAATGCACGTTTACAAAGTAATATATTCATATTGCTTGCTTAAAACATATATTAACAATGCATGTAAATTGCGTGTTTTGGAAACCTAGCTACATAAAATGAGTACAGTATAGTGATGAATAACTCCAAAATTAATTCTCTTACACATAATATGACATAAAATTAAGCAAATTGTTTGCAAGGAAATTATCAAGTTAAGAAAATTGAATCCCTGTGTTAACAATATAGCTTGAGGCTAAGTATGCAAAACCCTATACAATAAATGTTGTGAAGAAATGGTCGTGGTCTTCATCAGTTGGCTTCATTCTCCATATAATTTAAAGACACATGGAAGAAAATGGGTGTTAAGGAGGTTCTTACTTGGATATGTGAAATTAATTTACTATGATGAGAAACTTCAGTTTGAGTTTGGAAATCAAACCTATCACAATGCAATAAGAGAGACTTATGTTAGTACCCTCACCATAATAGTTATAGCCATAAAATATGTTCTGAAACCGAGAGAATGACAAAAAAAATTATCTTGAGAGTCTTCTAGTAATCGTGGGCTTCAATGACTTGTTGAAAGTGCATGGGTAGTAAGGAATTTAAGAATCACATTCATGGTTATAACCCTTAAACCAAGAAACAAGGTATTCACAAGTATAAAATCCTTTCCCCTAAAATATGTTAATAAGAAAGAAAACCCAAGTATTAGAGAAGTAGAGAATAATAATATAGAAAAAAAAGTAGTTTCATACCCAGTTGAAAATATCACATCCATGGAAATATTTGACACCAAGTAAATAAAGGTTTTATTCAATAGGTTTTGTTTTTTCTTTCTAAACCATAAGAGGAATTTAACCAAGAAACCCTTGTGTTTCCTTTAATCAAAACCTTGAGAGGAAATCATGCAAGAAAAAACCTCTCAATTAAAAGCTAAAAACAACAAATTAAATAATACATAATCCAAAGCTAAATTTTAAGGAAGGATGTTTTGGTAACCTATGGTAATGGCCAATAATAGGGTTTTTTTGAAAGGATCCTTGACGGACCTGCAAACCCCAAAGAAATTATTATCTAGTAGAGTGTTTTCAAAAAGGCTCCTCCAAGGACCTACAAACCCCTAAGTAAACTATTAGACAGATTTATTTTATGCACACTTGATGTTAAATTAATGTTCAAATCTAGAAAACCCTCAATAACATAATCAACAAAAAGACTAACAAAGTTTCAAGTCCAAATCTGGTAAACCCTCGACAACATAAATAATAGGACTATGAAAATTTCAAGTTTGATTATGGTAAAGCCTTAATAGCATAATAAATAGAAGGATCGTGAATGGTTGCTTACCAGTTGTTTGTAGCTCTAGTGTTGCCATAGGGTGGAAAGAAAAACCAAGCTTGATATTGGAACGTAAGTGCCATCAATCACCAGAAAATCAAAATAGTAGAAGTTAAACACAAATCCGTCACGTAGAAGTTCTTTGAATTGGGGGAATAACATAATGTAGAATGACAAGCCCAGTATGGTAGTCAGTCCAATAGCTTTGATGCATCGATCCATAAAAAATGGTCGAATGCCTTGGATCATATGAGTTATCCATTTGTGACTTCGTCACATGGATGGGTTAAAATAGTGATCTGAATGCATGACACATAGAAAGAGGATCCACACAATATGAATCTCCAAGTATGGCTCTAGAAGCAGGTCAAGAAGCATCAACATATCTATCTTATGAGTAAACCATGAAACCTCACGATGAATGCATTGTGGATAGTAAAGTTTTTCTTAAGTGTTGTGTAACCTAAGTTTGTCTCTTAGTTGTTTTCTTAAGACTGTCCATATCCATGTTGACAATTGCAAGCACACGTAAGAACATACATATGGAAATATTTACTATATACAATCTTTGAGAGGTTTGTTTAACCAATGAACCTCAAGATTTTACGACCATGAATTATGAAGAAGCTAGAATAGACAAGGATTCTAAAAATAGAAGATAAATCTATTCCATAAAAGTAGAACCTTTCTTAAGGAACAAAATTTGTTACAATTTACTAACAATAAAATTCCAATATTGGATTAATTAGAAGCAACATAAAAATAAATTAATGTGTAAAATTGGAGGTGCATTACACTCATTTAAATGAATTTGATTCATCTATTATTTTAAGATGAAGGAAGTCCAACATAAAAGGATTTCAAGCCAAAGGGTGTTTTCTTAGCTAGCATGTTTTTTTATTGGTTATGGTTCATTATTTGATAGATCATAACAATTGGATGTGGTTGGAGGATGCAATCAAATTTTCAAGAGAGTTTTGAAAAATGTTAGAAACTATCTCTCCATGATGATGCTAGTACTTTGATAGGGACAAACGAGCAAAAAAAACAAAGAGGACAAACCACAATTAGGAAAAATATTGGTTCTTCACATATTTTCCAAAGGATCTCCTAAGTATGCTAAAGTAAAATTCATGGAAACACTAGTGAAAAAAGGAAATATATCATTGGAAAAATAGGTTATGGTGATGATAGATATTCTCTCAGAAATCCACCTGAAAAATCACACACTACATGAGGAAATTCTAAACTAAAGAAGAATTTTGTCGGGAAAAAATCAAGATATTCAGAAACCTTTGAAAATATGGATCTAAAAAGTTGCTCATTGAGAAGGTCATTCTGAAAACTAAAAAAGTCCCCAAGAAATGGAATTCTAGTATAGATATTATAAGTGTTAAACCCTCATATGTCTTAGAATTTTATCCAGATATTAGCTTCTATCTAACATATTTCGTAAGTTAGCAAGGAAATGAAAACATAATTTTAAATAAAAATGAATTAGAAGTTGCTTTGTTTCATCATCCATTATTTGTACAACTAATATCTATCGTAAGACCTAAGACCTAATGAGACATATGAAGAGGAACTTGAGTCAACGTCAATATTTAGGGGTTATTTGAGTTTGTTAATCAAAATGAAAAAGTATGCTACAAATAATATTAACAAGACAGGCTGCGGGGTAGCTAGTCCCTGCCCTGTCAATAGTATTGCAGATTTGAGCTTGAAGGCTCGGCAAGCCATTCGGTGAAACCTTCACAGCGCATCTAAAAGGGATTACTAAGAATAGTTCAGAAGCAAGCCAGGGAAGCCACGCCTGAGAGTTGCAGGCCCATGGACCCTGGAGGCAGCTGCACAAGCTTTTTGTTCCCCAGAAAGCCAAAATGACACCATCCACGAACCAGTACTGTGAACAGTATATTTCCTATTTGTCTGCATTCCATTAGTAAATATTTTGTGTACTTGTAATAACGAAATTGTTAGTTTCGCTGGTTTGATAACGTTACATTTAGTTATTTCTAAAGTAAGTGGTAGTCGTGAAATTCAAATTCCGTTTTAGCAGTACTTTACATTCATTAAAATTTGGATCCATATCTAATTGGCGATACTAGTGATTAACAATATACTTGATAGCACACTGATCAATAATAACATCGTCTAACTTCAAATGCTGGTGACTGATGGAGCCAGCGCCTGTGAGGGAACTGTCAGTATTGTGGGATCCGATATCAAATCATTGAGTTCAATAATTGTAAAGTGATTAATGTTGTAACTTGTAAGATAGAGTTTAATGTATTTTAAATAGCATGAAAAATGGATGGTCTCCCACTATACCAATTGCGCCACATTGCGAGTACAAGCAAGAGTAGATTTTAAGTGTAAGTTTTAGCACATCAGTATTATTGGTGAGCGATGGAGCCACCGCTATTAATATATATTGTGTAATGTATAGTATATGTTATTGTGTTATTCATGTTATATGTTATCTATAGGATATATATTGTATAATTTATAGTAGAGTGAGAATTAGTATAAATTTAAAAAGTAATATATACTACTTAGCATATTAACAAATAAATAACATAGTGTATATTGGTTACCATAAAACCACCCCCGAGGTACCTGTTGGTAATGAGGGTGCCGGCGTCAAATTACTCAAGTTCACTGAGCAGAGGCAGGCCCACTACGAAAGGGGAATAATTGCTTTATAATTGTAAAGCGACTAAAGTAATAAGATGCCACTGGCGCTCTTTTACGAGTACGAGTAGGATTGAAGGGGAAGTTTCAGCGTATCAGTTACCTCAAAAAAAACAATGTTCGATCCACAAGGGACGAAGTTATATGATTATAGGGACCATAAGTGAAAACATCCTCATGTTAAATTAGAACACTTTAATTTTTTTATTATGTTCAGGACACGCGGACCACGCTGCCAGCGTCCAGTTTCGGCCGCCAGTTTAAGAAGGTATCTCTCATCTGATGTCATTTGGGAACAAGGCAGACACCCTATTAAAACATAAATTCTTATTTTTTCAAAAATTAGGATGGAATCAATTCCTCATGATTTAAACGGTCGAACTTCTTACCTTCTTTAAAATAGTTTGAAGCAGAAACATTATATAATATCTTTTTACGCATCGTAGTTTTTTAATACTTCCTCCATGACATCAAAGGTTTTCTTATATTAAATTTTAACCAGCTCAAGCATAACGCATGAGCGAAACGTGGCGCAGGACAACCGTGTCGTGGCGTCGGATGCTCCCCCGTCGTCGATTCCGCCTGCAGGCCGGCCTAAGTCATTGTCTTCTTCGCCGTCCTTCTCTAGATGCAACAGCACAAGGTGGTTCGTTTGGCGGGGAAAGTTTAACCACGAAATTTTGGAAGACGTTTTAGGGGATGGTATTTTCAGTGCGGATGGAGAGAAATGGCGAAAACAACGGAAGTTGGCTAGTTTAGATTTCTCCACCAGAACTTTGAAGGAGTTCAATAGTGTTGTTTTCCAAGAGAATGCAGTGAAGCTTTCCAAAATTCTACTCGAAGCATGTAAAACAGAAAAAACGGTAGAGATGCAGGTAGGTTAAATCCTCCTCGAGCTAGAATTGCATTTCCTGTTTTCTCTTGTTTCTCTTGCACTTATTTTAGCAGATAATTTGAAAAGAGAGACGCTGGAAAGTGGGAAAGTAACTAATATACATTTTGGTCATTCTCAGAAGAGACAGTTACTGTGGGAAAGCATTTAGATTCACTTTTTTCTTGTTTCCTAATAATAACCAAATGTTATGGATATCCGGTAATTGATCAATGTTAATAGGGTCTCTTACTGAGGTTAACAATGGATTCAATCTGCAAAGTGGCCTTTGGGATTGAGGTGAATAGCTTAACAAATACAAACTCTGGAGCAGAGGCATCTTTTGCAAAAGCTTTTGATACTGCAAATAGTCTGGTATTGTGGCATTATTATGATATTACTTGGAAATTAGAAAGATACTTCAACATTTGGTCAGAGGCTACCTTGAAGGAAAACATGAAAAAGATGGATGATTTTGTGTACAAGGTCATTCAGAGCAAAAGACATGAGATAATTGTGCAAAATAACTATGTAAGAGAATACCCTCCCCAGGTTCCCAATCTCACAAGTGAATTTTTCATTTTCCCTTTCCACATATTCATCGTGTGCTAGCGCTGGTACTCATGACCTTGTTTCCCTGTCTCTGGCTACAAAAATATTTTCAGGTAAAACCAGACTTGCTGTCTCGCTTTATTTCATCAACTGAGAAAATTCCAGAGATTGACTCTGACAAGTTTCTACGAGATATTGTTCTGAATTTCACTATAGCTGGGCGTGACACAACTGTAGTTAGCCTTTCTTGGTTCTTGCACTTGCTTTGCAAGAACCCAGATCTTTATAAAAAGGTTTGCAGAATTCAAAGTCACAACGCTTCAAGGCGCTGTGCAATTGGTCCAGCGAATAGATGCCGGCCGTGCCCAAAAGAATCGTATCAGTGCGGACAACATTTGAGGCATCCCTGGTAAGAATTTCTTGCTTTTCTCATATGTACTTTTTAAGTGAACGAGTCCGTAGCCATCAAAATCCGGGTCGACTGATATGCATCAACAAATGTTAGCAATTTTGTAGAAAGCAATCATACACACTTCTGTAATTTAAAATCAACGATTGCCTTTACAACTGATCCTTCCGCTAAAACAAATTAAGGGTAACCGACTTCTGGCCCAAATCTATAATAAAATTAGGGATAAATCAAAATCTACAGTAAAATGAAGCATGCCGCACTTCTAGCTATAAATGGTAGAATATTATTAAGTATAATTGACTTCGCAGTTCTAAGAGATAATAATTTTGTGCAGTAGACATTGTTGCAGTGCCCTTCTATCAACGCAGTGGCTCTCAGCGCAAACGGCTCGATTCTGTACTCCGAAGTTTGTGATCGTTCCATCATTCTCTGGGGAAGGGAGGGTAGCGCACAGCACAAGACCAGGTTCAACAAGCGTACATCAACCTGAGCATAGATGAACGAGCACCACAACAGGTAGGTAATCTGTTGCCTGCAAAATACCATGGCTTAGAATAGCATGATATCTGGACAAAAATAGAAAATTAATTAGCAAAGTGTCTTACCAAATAATGCGTACAGGAGGTAAAAAAAATTACAATCGTTCCTGATAATGAGATGGTTGCTCTCGCCCTGCACCTGGTGCCTGGTTCATCCAGTGAGTTCTCTACCTATTCAAGTGAATGAATCTGAATTTTACTGCAGCGCTTTAAGGAAAGAAACATTAACATTGTTAATTCAAAGTGTAGAGGAAAGTTGGCACCTGTTAGATGTGGTGGCATGCGTGGCAAGCGTACATGGTTACATGCCCTGGCAGGGGTACATATGCGGTGGCAGGGGTACATATGCTATTGTATTGTAGCTAGTTTGCCATACATTCTCTTAACATTAAATGTTGGAGATTAATGCTAAGGATGAAGATAGCATTACTTCATCAAGCTTTGAAATTGTTATAATTACTTGTACTTTTCGCCTTTGTTTCCTAATTTTTGAGCCACTATACCTCGTATTGAGGCCAAATAAGATGAACATTGTTTTGATTGGTTAGAAGGATAGGAAAATATAAAATATTGTATCGGTTAATGTGAAATGTGGAGAAACTTTGGTTTAAGTCAAAATAAGTTTATTGATCGCCGTGCCAAACTAATGCCATCGACCGAAATCGATTACTATAATCCCTACCAGCCCGGAAGGCAGGGACTAATAAGATAACTCTAGCTCTTGAATTTTGGGAACGAGCTGATATTCAACTAGAATTCCATATTTCAAAGAATATTTGCGAAAACGTCTAGAAAATGATGAACACTTTTATAAGGAAGCTATAAGTATGTTGTTGCTAATGGTAAGAGTATGAATGATATTCATAGAAGGGAGTAGAATCTTCCATCTAGGAATAGACCCAAGAAATTGCAAGCATGGTCGTTAAAAATAATTAATGTTCTCTTTGGTAATATTTCTGAATAACATCGGTAGGAAGAGAATTGAATTGTTTTTCAAATTTGTTGATGTGAAAAAAGAATTGAACCCACATTTATAATCGACCGCATATTGCTTGGCAAAGCTCGGGTATAAGAACATGGGTATAAGAACACGAGTACTCACTCAGGATTTTTTTGGGCTAATGAATTGAATAACCTCATTGAATTCTTAGGAAGATATTGATAAATGGTTAAATTCACTTCAAAAGAAAAAATGACGATACAAAATTTGTCTGAATTAAAAGAAATTGAGGATAAGGCATCCAAAATTCAATTTATAGGTGAGATATTGATAACATCATTACATGAGTATATTTATTGATGATTAAAACATGTTGCTGATTCCTCAAAACTATCATTATTTTACATTCTTTTACTTCCTTTTCCAACATTTTTCTTGGCTTTTAACTTTTTTCATTCTCCCATTTTTGTTTTACTTCACTCTAATATGTTATGTTTTACTTCACTCTAATATGTTATGTTTTATATTGATGTGGAATTTGGTTCTATATTTTATGTGGAA
Source organism: Pinus taeda (assembly GCA_000404065.3). Classification (NCBI taxonomy): domain Eukaryota; kingdom Viridiplantae; phylum Streptophyta; class Pinopsida; order Pinales; family Pinaceae; genus Pinus; species Pinus taeda. The sequence continues at coordinate 63,575 of APFE030018090.1, forward strand.
TTACGTTAAACTTATTTCCTAATCCATTTATTTTAGTATTTGAAGTGATTTTAAGAATATATTACAAAATAATTTATTTTTACTTATCGGTCAAAGTTTGGTGAATTTGGTGACAATTATAAATACACTTTAATATTGTAACAATGCAATTTTTTATCACCTAGCTCCACATTCTAATTTCCTCTTCAGCTATTGAAGATTTTCTATGAATTTAGTAACATTAATTAGTCATCCAAGAAATGAAATAAAATTTGGAGCTTTTGAAGGGATTAGTTGTAAGTTGTTAGCAAATATCTTGGACATATGCATGAGAAGATATTTAGAGATATTTATTTGCTAATTATTAGAAAATGATTTTAACCACATAATAGATTTGTGAGTCTAAACTTGTTACTAGTTAGTTTCAATGAAAATTTATCTATAAATAATAGTGTCTTTTCCATTCCAAAGGAGGAAACTTAGAGGATATGTCCAACTCATAATGAAATAGAATAAAGTTTATTAAGATTTTCTTTTACATATATTATCATTTCACAGTATTATGTATGTATTTTTTGATTTAGTTTATGATGTTATATAATAGTTTTCTACTTTCTTCAAAAGAATTGAACTCACTCTAGATAGAACATAGTAATATTTTATTTCATATTAAATGCATTTATTTGATTCGAAATATGATTTAATGAATAGTATTTGTATTTTGCAAGTTATATTTGATTTTTTATCAAATATTTCCAACAAAAGAGATATGATTTATGATAAATCATTATTCATGTGATAAGTTTTAATACATAATCAATTCCAAGGGTGATTGAGGTATATTTGAGTTAATGCAAGTGTGTTTCCTTTGGAAATACTTTGTTTACTTTCTTTATTAGCAATGGTTTATGGAAATAAGAAGTGCCTACATTATGTCAACATATAAATTAGTGACACCAAGTTCTTAGTAGTATGATTGGTGTTGAAGTACATGGTCATTGATTGATTATGCTTGTTTTTATTGATTAAGTATGTTGTGTTTCATTTATGCATTTGATTTGGAAAGTCCAAGAAATAAGAATTTTAGTTAGACAAATACTATAGATGATCTAATTTTACATAGAATGTGTTTGCATTTCACAAGTTTGAGAACTTGAAATTGATAATAAAATGTTATACAATTTATGAAAATAAATTACTTCACAATCCTTTAGAGGAAAAAAATAATCTTTAATGATTGTTAAAGACCAAAAAGTAGCTACAATATTTATGGTACCTCCAAAGGGTTAACATCTAAAAAAATTTTAGAAAAAGAAAAAAATAGAGAAACTTCTAGGAAGGTAAGCAAAGCAACTCCGTTATTAAGCTCTTTGTCCCTCTCATATTCCACTCTATTAGAAACCATCCAAGCTTTCATTATAGAGTCTCTTTTAATGCTTGAGTTTAAGTCCTAATTGTGCCTTTCTTATTTTTCTTCTATTTCTTTTTAATTTAATTTTATGGTTCACGAGAGCTCCATCCTAGCTCATTTACAAAAACACATTTCATTTTTACGTATATTATGAAATTTTTTTATATATATTTACAACTCCATAAAAATTTAGTTGGAGAACATAACTAGTATGATCATTGGCTTTGAGTTTTAAGAATGAGATTTCAAGTGCATTCCTCTTTTAAAACTTTATGAGTTTTAATTGAATGATCATTTAAAGTTCTTTATAAATTGCATCCTTTTTATTTCATCTTGTTAAATTATATGTTTTTCTTTACTATGTGCTATGCTGGAAAAAGAGGTAATAAAAAATTTCTCATTTAATCCTTTTAAGTCTTCTATTATAATCACCATTGTAAATATGCATTTCCTTTAAATGAGTTTGATCTTATCTTAATCAATTTTGATCTATTACTTTAAAAGAGGATTACCACCTCTTAAAAAATGAAGTGGGGAATTTTCCTTGCAATGTTGTCATAAGGCTTTAGAGATGAACAAATTCTTGAAGTATGCATGGACATGGTGGGTCTTTTATTAATACGTGGGGGTTGTAGGAACAAATTAAGAAGTTTGAATAATGTCCTAGAGTATGTTAAAATAATGTTCCATGGAAATGTCTTTGAATCAACTAAAGTTGAGCTTGGAAACCAACCAAACAAAAGGACTATTACTCAGTCAATTTAATTCAATACTTGGATTCAAAGGAAGTCTATCTATGATTCCAAAATCTAATGTGTTATCACTAAAAAGGCCTTCTTGGATGTAACAGAAAAATCCCTACGGTGACTTTTTCAAAACAATCTTATAGATTGAAGGATAACCCCTTCAATATAGAGAGGGATATGTCTGACAACTTAATCACGAAGTTAAGCAATTGGTTGTGCCTTTACACAATGACTCGATCTTTAGTCGAGTTGTGTTAGAATTAGGGTTTTGCTGGGATGAAGTAATTGTCCCATTGGAAATGGGGTCAACAAATAAGTTTTAAGTGCAATTACCAAGATGTAAACTATATGAATCAAGATGGATAGAGGCAAGGTGGATGGCAGACTGTAGGTCTATGAAAAGTCATTTAGGTTTAACAATCCACTATAGCAGGGCATGAAATATGAATCATGCAAGATTTAGAAGAAAGAGTGCATATGTTTAAAACATATGAACCAAAGAATTACAAATGATTTTTGTCACATTACCTTTTTTAAACATCAAAAGACAAACATAAATGGGCATTATATAGGAAGGAAAATTTTCACTTAAGAAACATAGACCGAGTAAACCATCACAAGAATCTTTGTATAATTTATCATAATATTCTAGTCATCTTGATGCTTGTAAAAAAAATATGCTTTGATAAAAATACAACAAGAAGTCCTTTTTTGTTTCAAAGTCCAACATTTTTTTGTCCTTTTTCATATAATATATAAGAAAATTACATAAAATTCCAAGATCCACAATGTTTGGAAACTTTAACTTTCAAATCTTACAATATAATTTACAAAATATAATCTAAATTGTATTATTCTATCTATTCAAAATTCAACTTGACATGTAAACATTGATCAAATCATCTATGAAAATGTTGTATGAGTTACCTACTGCTTCTTTGGAAATGAGACATAGCTATAATCTGGGATCTGGAATTTTTCACTGGTTTCTATGATGATGCATCATCATGCCATAAATAGCTCTTCTTTGTAGATATCTATGAGATACAATGAACCTACAAAACTGCCTCAAGCTATGAAATTGAACTTATGCAACTGTCTCCACTTCCTAAGGCACTTTCCTCTTGTTGACTCATATCATCTACATTTCTTCAACGAAAACATTTTCATGACATATTGCAATGATAATTTTTCCTTGGAGTATATTATTGACTCTCAATAAGATAAAATGAAGCAGAATAAAGTGTTGAGCCAAAATGAGGGTTTGACGACAAATATTTCCCTTATTTTCATATCAAACCATTGCTTGAAAAAAATGTAAACCTATTCAATATCCTATGGCCTAGGCTTCTTGAGCAAGCATGGTACACTTGTATTGATTCATCTTTGATATTGAAACCTGTTGATAGTGCTGGACCTGCCAACATGTCAAGGGATCTCCCTAATAAGAAGTCCCAACTCGACCTCAAACCGTTTGGAGTAGGAGTCCTAGCAATGGGTATTAAAGCTATGCCTTGACTGTGATAACGCATAGAGGTAAGCAAGATATCCTTGTTGGAAGCAAGTGTGTGACCTTGTAGTGAGTTAGGAGATATGCATGGGGAGGTTCTGACACACACAGAGGGAGAATAAGTGTATCCCTTAGAAACATGTAATAGTACGCAACCTGAAAGGAACACATGAGCTGAATGAAATAACAAAATGGAAAGCATAATAGTTGACAATACAAAGTAGTGAGTTAAACCAACAAAACGTGTCAATATTATTCATACAATCACATACGCAATAGTCCATACATAAATGTGTAAGTTAAAGCTACATACACTGCTAAAGTAACCTGAATGGTGAAACTGAAATAACAACACATGCATGAGACATGTTGGCTCTGTTATATTATATAAAGTGAAAGTTCCATCCATACACACAACCATGAAAACCACGAGCCCCAATAGTAGAACATTATAGTCAACACCGCTTGATCTTCCAAAGAGACGTACTCACTCTACACTATGGAGAATCCAAGGCTCATCATAATAATCTCCAAGCCCTATCTAAGCAATGCCTAGCAAAATTTTGGCTCCAAAAAGCCCTTTCTATGAGCTATGACATTCTATTTATAACAAAGGGTGGGGTGAACCTTGACATTCCATTTGTGACTCTTGGACTACCCTCATGACTCTTTCACTTCATTACATAACTATTTACATTACATATCACTGTTTTCATTCCGCTAATGACAGTAAATTTCACTTTACATTATGTTTAAAATAATAATACATTTTCCACATATACCTATGTGGGAAGAAAATAGGCTTGAGTCAGCCAGACAAGGAAACTCCAAGGCTCATATGGTTGTAGAAATACCAGCTCCTCAACATCCTCTTCATGATCCTCGATGACAAACTGATGCCATGCTTGGTAGTGCGCAATGGCATCCACATACTCTTTAATGATGTCTTCCTAGAAACAAACTCTTGCCTTCATTGCTTCCAGGTATATTGATTTGGAACCTCTATCCAACTCCTCCTGTAACATGCACATCTTAGTCCTTAGAAAGGTTGGACCAAAAATGTACTCTCGCATGTTATCTGCACTAACTTGCAAATTTGTGTTGGTGTTCCTAAGCATCAACTAATAAAAGTACACATCGAGCTCCAGCTAGACTTGGTTCTTCTCTTCGGCCTCAGTGAGCATGCCAATTGATGGGGTTCCATACTTTCTAACAATGAAATCCAAAATTTTGAACAACTGTGTGTACAAAGCCTCAACACTGGTGATGAGCGGCAGACATTCCTCATACTTCAAGATGAGACTCCAGATACGTGCTTTGTCCAACTCTACCTGTGGATTTATCATCTTGTGCAAGTGAAGCAGGGCTCCCTTATACCTCATTGTCCATGTATGTACATGATCAACAACAATATGTATATACGTGAGTGTTCACACTAACTTGGTTTATCACTGCTAATGACCATGTAGATGGACAACTGCCTTGTGCACGGTGATGAACATGTCAAAAAATATCCGCCTGAGTGTCTCAGGAGATGATACTTTAGCAAGCATCTCTTTCTTCATCTCTGCGCTAGCAGATCTTGTTGACTTTTCCTCTCTCTGCCTAAATGCTTGCAGCTTCTTAGCCATGCGCTTGTTTTCTGCTATCAAGAACTTCACACTCAAGCTCGTGGCTTTGACATAAGCCTTTGTAGCATCGACAAATGTAGCTAGATGTCTTCATACATCTGATACAATCATTCATTCTTTAGAGTGTGCAAGTGATGCATGCTCATACGGGGTGTGCATTCTACATGCCTATACAAATATTTGTTGTGACTCATCAAAGGCTATGTTGTACACATTTGTTCCTGGATTATCCTCAAGGATAATGTTATCCCCTTTCTCACTTGGGACTTACTCTACTGCTAGAGATGGTGAAGCCTATGGGGTGACCTCAGTTTCTTTTGACATGAGTTCGGTGTCCTGATCCTATTCCAGCTGCTGCATCTCCATGTCCATCTGTTCTACTATTGGTTCATCCTATGGAGAAATTTCTTATTCCTACGAATACTCACCCTATTCCTAATCTACTACTAGTTCAGATTCTTAGATTTGTATCCACACAGTATGAGTTATTTGTGCGATTTGCACTTTCTCCTGATACTTTTCATGTTGCACTTCCTTCTCTCTTCTACGTAGCTCTTGTTCTTATTTGAGCTTCTTTTGTGCTTCCTATAACTTCCTCCCTACTTCTTCCAGTCTTTTCTTCTCCCTCTTTCTTTTCAGTATTCTAATGTTTCACTATTGCCTCTTTACATCTATCTCCAAAGCTACTCTTTCCACAAGTGGG
>APFE030018091.1:0-12533 GCA_000404065.3 Pinus taeda
GGGGGGTGAATCAGTATTATCTAGTTCTTTTACCAAATCTTCTTTATTTACACTTTAAATTATTTTTGCATATCAGTACCATAAAATAATGAGCACGAACAAGAAAAACAGACAGTCACATCAAAGAACACCAGATATAAGGTGGAAACCCAATGTGGGTGAAAACCACCTGCTGCAATATGTCTATATCTTCTTTCAACTTAGAAACTCCTTTTACAATGGTCTTGTACTGGTGCAGTCCTACCAGTACGCAAGCTTCAACCTGCAGAGAGCTACAACTCTCTCTCGTTTTCCAGTCTCTCCTGGAAGGGAGCTACAACCCTCTACTTCTTTTCAAGGACCACTTTTCATAAATTTTCAAACTGGATCCATATACATCAAATGATCATCAAGTACATGTAAATTATACAGTCAGCTGCAATAGCCAGATCAACAATAACAGAACTGAACCCAGAACACCTTATCAACAAGAAAAATTCAACCAACAGAAGATCTTAAAATAGATACACATTCTTTCTTTTTACTAGCCTGCGTCGCTACGCACTTCACCCTCTGCTTCTCTGCGTATACCCGCAGAGTTACTTCTACTGTACTGCGTGGCCACGCACTGCTCCTTTCACTGATCTGCATACAGTACGCACCAAAATGTACTATCGCGCCGCGTACTGCACAGTAGGCAGGCACCCAGAAGAACTATCACGCCGCGTACTATCGCAGTAGGTACGCACCCAGAAAGACTGTCGCGCTGCGTACTCAAACAATAAGCACGCACCTGAAACACTGTCGCGCTGCGTACCCACGCAATTCACCTTTGTCTCCTCTGCGTACCCACGCACTGCCCCTTTGTCTCTTCTGCGTACCCACACACTGACCCTTTGTTTCCTCTGCGTACCCACGCACTGTCACTGTTGATCACTTGCGCACCTCTGATTAGGGCCAAAATACAGTCAGATACTCAGATCTAATCTTGCGCTCGAGAGATCACCCTTCACAAATTCGCTTCCAACTTCTCTTCTAAAGATCAAGCTTTTTAAACTGAGAACCTAAGATCTTAAGATGTTCAATACTCAAAAGATGCCGAAGCCAAATGATCTCCTTAGCTTTATATAGTAAAACTCTTCCTTAAATCATGGATTAATACCACGGGCTGACACCATAATAACACAAAACCGTCGGCTAAATACCATGAGAAACCCCACGTGTGGGTGCTTTACTGTCTTGAAGTGTGTGCACTGGGGTACACACCCCATGAATGGGTAACCCGCGTATTTGGACGTGGTCCCTGCACGGTATACCTGCGGGTACGCACCTCCTAAACTGTTCTCCTGCGTACTTTTTTTATTTTCATCAAAATGAGAGCCATGCCATGGGTGTTTCCGTCAAGTACAACATCTGAAACATATAATCATACCAGAACCATAATGGCAACATATTCTACGTGATTGTCCTCGTAATTCTGCCACAATGAAAAAATTTCAATTGATCAATTACACACTATCTAAATTACACCTAAAGTCTCTAAAAAGTAAAAAAACATAGAAAGTAACATGCACTATAATTATAGGAGTTCAAACCATACAAAGTGACTCTTCACAGAGAACAATAATTACTACTTGGTGATGAAATCCAATATCACAGTAATCAAGGTGAAAATTTTATAGAAATGAGTGTTTCGAACCAGTTACCTTGACAACCTGCTTAATGAATGAGTCTGGCACAAGTAACTCTACTATAAACCATCTCAAGCAAAGATTACCCTGCAAAAAGTCCAAGTGAGTCTAACCAACATCTGTTCCAGGTACAGTAGGACCTTCCCTCTGTCGTCACCTTAGGTGGAGCCCTATGATTATAGTCACTAAGTTTACCAAATACAAAATTTTTACCTGGGGGGATAGTGGCAGATTGAACATACACGCAAGGGCAGAGTAACAAGCTCAATCCCCTTGAAGGCTCCTCCATATGATCAATTGGAGGTTTACTTTCAAGTGACCCCAAGTCCCTTTAGTACCATTGTAATAAGTGAAAATCACTATATCTAGGACGATGAAGTGGATACGATCACTTCCACCAGATTCGACACAATCTCGTGCTTGACTCATGTACAAGAAGATATTCCCAGAGAAAAACGGATATAATTGGATTTTCTCTCCCTAACTCAAACTCTATTGTTTGTTTGTAGATTTGGAAAGTTTACTTCCTTCTCTACTCCAAATCCCTACGCTTAAGCTACTATAAGTGATAAGAACCCTAAGAAAATGTAAAATTCTAGATGAATTTTAATCAACGTCATATTATTAAGTTGTTCTATACTCAATGGGTGATGAAGGTGAAACTTATGATGTTATGACATGACTCGAAATCTTAATGCACTATAAAATGCAATAGCAAATTTAGAAATCGGTGAAATCCTATTTAGAGAAAAGAAAGAGTTTATTTGATTTCTTGAGAAACGAAATATAAAATAGTCAACAAACCAAATTCCAGATTTCCCTAAACATCAAATAAACCAAAATACTCTCTATCTCTAATCACTCAAAACTTTCAAGGACACAAAAATAAATCAAGAGAGGTGGAGAAAACACAAGTTCCCCATGAATCTTTTGATTTAATGATAATAACAGTGTAATTGCGAAAAAAAAAAAATCCAATATGAAAGCAACAATTTCCTTTATCAACCAAAAATGACCACAATTCCTTCACCAAAGCACTAGGTCTCAAGAAACCCTAATTTTCAATTCAAAATGAATTTGACTACAAATAAGCAACAAATAAGTCTTAATCAGTGTATTTGACATAACAAAATAAGAATATCATAAGAAAAAGGACAATCTATCTTGTTTTGATCAATCAACAATTCAACCAGGAAAAACCCTAAGTAATTCTTTCAAAAAGCCCTAACTCTCAAAAATCATTAACAACGCAATCAATTGAGCTCAAAAGAGACACAATACAATGCAAACAAAGATAATGACACTTCCAGAAAAAAAAAATTCAGGTCTGGGTTGAAGCAAAAGCTATATTTTCAAAAATTCTCAAGGATTGCATGGGTTTATAGTGGAAAACAGAGCACATGCGCTATGTTTCTAAGGTAAAATGGGCGCAGAACTGGGCTCTGTTAGAAAATAGAAATGATGCAGGGGTTAAAAACTTAAGAAAAAATAAAAATTCAAAAAATCAACCACACAGATCTAAAAGGTCATTAATTTATAAAGACTCAGGTCTGGATAAATCAGATGAATCAGAAAGAAAAACTATGGAAAAAGACGAGAACAGAGACGTTCCACAATATGGTCACCAATTTGTTACACCAGACAAATCCCTCTTGCGGACAAGAGTGGTCTCCCTAGATCCTTGATGGAAGCTAGAAACAAGCAAGACAATTGAACTGACTCTTTCCCTAAATTGAACTTGTTTGAGTTATAAGAATTAAAGCTAATGGATGGACCTCTTACCTATTTCACAAAATGCTCGATGAAGATCCCTTGTTGTCATTCGATGCAACTCTTCAATGTTTGATAAGACCTGTAAGCATCGACCCTAAAAGGATCAAAAGCACATGCAATATAATAATCCAAACAACTTAACCTAATGATCAAGGAAATTAGGAATTGAATTTGCCTTAATAAACATTATAAACAATTGTAAACCATTCATTATTCCAATAGGACAAATAAATGGGAGAAAGTGTTCATTTGTATTAATCAAAGATTAAGAGGAGCATCACAACCTTCGCCTTGATGCTGTGAGGTCCCTCCTAAATGCCTTCAATCTCATCCTTATATGACAAGCTTTCGAATCTCAAACCAAAAACATAAGTTTGTATTCTCTGAGTTTTGTCCTCCTCAATCCCTCTATCCTCAAGTCATTTTATAGGCCAAGAGGAAGAAGTTTCAGATCCAAAAGAGGAGGATGAGACTCCTTCATTGAGGGATTAGGTTACCATGAGAAAAGGGATGAAGATGCATCATCTGCGTTATAGTTCGAATAATCATCACCTGGAAGCTTTCAGTTGGGAAATATTAGAACAACTATGTTTCTAGAATGTACTTTTTATTTTTACTTTCTTGAATTCACCTGTACGGTTTTATAGTGGCACGCAGAGTGCAACTATGTGCTGTTCTTAGAGTTAATTCCAGTGAATGCACAATAAACTCTAGAAAAATCAACGCAAGTGGAAGTTAACAAGGTATGATAGCTATTTTCCCCAAATTTCTCATGTACTTCAAAATATTTTGCGTTGTTTGACTCCAAGGGAGATGGTTCAAACATGTTCATGGACGGTAAAAAGACCCATAAACTGATCAAATGTCATGGCAACAAATTGACATGTAACACATACACATCTTGGAGTAATAGTCATGAAGAGTCTTAAGTTGCTTGTCCAAGTCCTCACGACTTCTATCAGGAAGAATGGTATCATTGACATAGAGGAGAAGAGTAGTGATAATACCAGAAAGCTTGGTCCCCTTGCACCCTGTGATTTCCAAACACTCCTCTAGCTTATCGATGTAAATACCAAAAAGGTAGGCGAAAGGAGACACCCTTGTTTAACCCCAATATTTCATTTAATATCTTAAGACCAATATTTAATATATCTATCACATTCAAATAAATTTAAATAATGATTAGATTTTAGAACCTATAATTAATAAATATATAAAACATATTAAAAATTAATTAAATAAAAATATTTCTATATATAAAAATGTGAAATATATGCAAAATATAAAATGTATCTATAAATTATAATAATTCAAATTAGTAACCATTATATCTTAACCATTTATATTTACATTTAATTAATCAGTGGGAGGATTCCATTATTAATATATACATATATGGATATCTGAAATTTATATAAAAATTAATGATATGATTAAAAATTAGTTATGATTAATCTTAATTCCATATTAACCATGTACAAAAAGGAATCTCAAATTTTGAAATGCAAACCTTTCCCCAAATTTTGTATTAGAAAAGAAAATTATATCTTAAAAAAATTGATTACTTTTTCCACTTAATACATAGATAAATCTATATTAATTTATACCATATCTATATTATTCACACACACACACACACATATATATAATGCCTTACCTTTAATCATTTTTACACACTTTAAATTTAGTTATGACATCAATGTTTGCAACTAAATGGCTTAAAGTTCTTATTTTTGTATTCTAACCATGCTCGTACTCAACTCTCATGCTTAGTATACCCTAATAAAACCATATCACAGTCCAACACCTCCTATATAAATCCTATGTAGTAAGTCAAAGCTAGTTCATTGAGGCTTATATCCTAAAATCTTCATTTATGAGTTAAAATCCATATTTCCTTCCCCTAATCAAGCCAAGCCACCATCTCTAGTATAAAAAACTCATAATACTGTCCATATCAAATTCAAAAGCCAACAAGAGGAGCTGCAAGGCAGCTAGTCCCTGCCTAGGGTTGGACGAAAAATATTAGAACTAGACCTAGCTAGACGATTAGGAGTTTCTTAGTAGACTTGGCAGGAGGAATTTATAGCTCATATATATGTTCATGCTGCTTGCTCTATTGCTCTTTTGGAGCTCAGCATTTGTAAAACACAGAGCTTATGCATTTGCCTCCAGTAAGGGCCATATGGAGCAGAGCCGACGTCCGAATAATTATACAACAAGTAATTACCTGCAATTGATGGAGGTCTGCTGGCAAAAAGCAGATCACGAGTCTTCATAAACTCCCTTGCCATATCATGAGAAGAGATGAATAAGACGAGCTTGGAGCCGAAGTATAGAGAATTAGGGGCCCGAATTTCATGAGTTTCTTGCGTTCTTTGTTAGCTTTACGATTTGCCCCTTTGTGTTTTCAACTTAAAATTGTTTGGCTTTATCTGTCCCTGCTGGTACTTTCTGCAAGCCCAAAACTTCAAGAGATGTTGCAGCATCGCCTGAATTGGCACAATAGGCTTGTGGATGACCTTTTCCAGTTGTTGTTGTAATGGTTGGTTTTTTAGTGAAATTTATATGCTTCTAAATTGGTTCTAAGGATACACGAGACAGAGAAACAAGCAGTGGCTTGCGAATGAAGAGAAAGATCCCCATGTCTACAACCGAGGCAACACAAAACCATATAATGATCAGCCGTTGAAGCTTGTTGCTGAATATTGTGTTAGTGGTATATGCTTCTGAGTTGAGATTTGTCAACTTGTGAAGGATTTCGTGGCACTCAACTCTATAGTTACCCCATCGACATCTCGAATCAAAGAGAATGATGTGATTAACGCTAAATCTGATCATTCTGCCAATGGTAGTCTAAGCCCCACTGCAAATTTACCATTGTTTAGAGATGTTCCTTGGTTTGAAAGACAGGATCTTGATTAAAAATTGAATCTTTGTTGTCTCAAATATGATTTCTCAAACCTTAAAGACAATATTGCAGACAAAGAGTTCAAGCGGCAAACCTTACTGGAGCTTGTTGACTATGTTCAGTATGGAGCAGGCATACTCACAAAAAGAGTTCAGGGGGAGATTGCCAAGTGTTTGCTTCAAATATTTTTTGTTCCTTGCCTCCAGCTTGCCATGAAAGTACAGGATTCGACAAATTTGACCAGGAAGAAGAAGATCCCTGTATGGATCCTGCATGGCCACATTTGCAGATAGTGTATGAACTCTTGCTGCGATATATAATTTCTGCAGATACAGATCCCAGATTAGCCAAGAGGTATATAGACCGCTTCTTTGTACAACGATTTATCAACCTATTTGATTTTGAAGACCCTATAGAGAGAGAGTATGCAAAAATTATATTGCATCGCATTTATGGAAAATATATGATGCATCGACCATTTATAGCAATTAACAACATATTCTATCGATTTATTTATGAAACTAAGAGACACAATGGCATTAGTGAGCTGTTAGAAATTCTGGGTAGCATAATAAATGGTTTTGCATCACCTCTAAAAGAGGAACATAAACTCTTTTTAAGCAGAGCTCTTTTGCGTCGGCATAGCCTAAATGCCTTGCTCTCTATCATCAACAACTATCACACTGTATCACTCAGTTTGTGGAAAATGATTTCACGTGAGTGGATACTGTTATTAGTGGTCTACTAAGGTATTGGCCTGTCACAAACAGCCAAAAGGAAGTTTTGTTCCTGGGACAACGGGAGGAAGTTCTGGAAATAGCCCAATCTTCTGAATTCCAGTGTTTCATGGTACCTCTGTTTCAGCACATAGGCCACTGCATCAATTGCTCACATTTCCAGGTTTGTAATTGAATTTATGTAGGTTGCTTTATTTTTACATATGTACGTGTTATTGCTTGGCATTATGTAACTTATGATTGATATTGTGGATTGATAAGAAACAGTGCAAATTTGAGATTTCTCATTTCTTAATTGATATTGTGGGTTGATAAGAAATAGTGACAAATTGAGATTTCTCATTTTTAAATGGTTCTTAATGTTATGTTTCCACTCTCTTTTCACTTGACAAAGCCTATTGCAAATATATAAATATAATTGCGATTCCTCCGATTGCAAATGTATAAATAAATTGTTATTTCTAGATTATAATGACATTTAATCTTATTAATGACGAATTAAAAAAATAATGGTAAGACTTAATTATTTTAGATGTGAACAACAATGAAGTATTATAATTAGTGGCTAACCCACAGAACCATATTGCATGTCAGTTCTTGAATCCAGCCACCGAACTATATTGCACAACACTTCTTGAATCCATCCACATCACGCAAGGCCAAAGACACCACGTCACAAAAGAAGGTCCCACCGTCCTGTGCTAGTGTCAAAGCAATAAGGAAGTATGTGGAGAAGCGTAAGGGCACCCACATGATTGTTTTGTCATGACAAACACCACCACGTATCGCTCATGCTGATATCTCTGTATGGGTTTTTGTTGCGTTCATAGTATCTCTGTATATCTATCATTCCATGAATACTGATATCATTTCTATTTCTATACCAGCAAATGGGCTTGCTTGCTAGGGGGTGCTAACCACCCAAACCCACCTAGTTAGCTACTACCGATTAGTCATATTATCTATTCTTATCTATCTTTGCTTGATATAACCAGAAAACTCAAAAGAAAGAAAGAAGCTTAGAGGCATTTTTCCTCTCCCAATACATTAGGGAAGTTAAGCTGACAAGCAAGGATTAGCAGATGCAGACGATAAGACGAGTTGTTGCGTCTTCGTCTTATAGATAGGAGAAGATCCCCGAAGGCTTCCTTAAGTCAGAAATAGAATATGGCCTTTCCCTTAGCCTCTGTAGCTATATTGTTTTCCCTTCTTCTAAATGGGATTTTCATCACAGGCAAGTGCCGGGAGGCACCTTAAGGCAACATACAGTAGAAGTCAGAACAATCAGACTCACCTACATCATATGATCTAGTAGCTCAAAATCAGGACAATGAGAAAGCAGCCTGACTTCAACAGCATGAAGTACAGGCAAGGGAACACGCTTTGGAACAAGAACAATGAGGTGCTAGTTAGTACATCTGATGAGCGTGCCAGGATGTTGTAGGATCAATTTGTTGATAGTATGAATCATGTTCATGCCTTGGCAATACTGGTTTCTACTTTTCACCATAGGAAAAAGCCCTCTGCAATTGATCAGGTTGGTTATCAGTTCCCTTTTTTTCCTTTTTTATGCCACCTTTTGAGTTCATAATTACAGAGAAATTTTCAAATTGTTCAGAAAAGAGAAAATAATATGATAAATTCAAATTGTTCAGAAAAGAGAAAATAATATGATAAATTCAAGCCCTAGAGACCTGTGTTCTTCATGTCTACTATAACGGCATAGGTGGTCTCTGCGAGAGGTGATTATATCATTCAGAAATGCCAGCACTCGGCGGCTTGATTTTCCATTTGTTCATGGAAGGCATTTCTTCGTGCAGACGTGAGAATGGTCTTATCCGCTACAATCAAAGTACATACAACACAACATCAGCATGCAATGCATGCCCTAATCATCATAACGAGAGAGGTCAGCCCAATTAACTAGACGAATGAGAGTGGCAATGAGAATGGAAAAATATGTAGCATTTTTCCGAGGACCAAGCAAAATACTGTAAGCAAAGAATTCAATAATTAAGATTTACCACCAGCCCGCACTGTATCCATGCAAGAATCATGCACGTAGGTAAGCCCTTTCTTTCGCCCGCTGTTGTCTTTGTTTATTGTCCCACCAGCCTTTGTCATCATTGTTTCTCAGACCAGCCTAGTCGGGTTCCACCAGCTCTCTATTAAAGCCCCTCTTACACCCCACTCAAAGAACCCAAGTTGACCATCCAGCAAGCGAATTAATTTCTTTCTGCATGATCTCTCTTCTTCAGCTTTTTCAGAGTAAGTGAAGTTTGTCAAGCCATGGGAGGCTAGTGAAATGATGGAATCTGTCAATCAAAGCAATGGCACCATCTACAGGAATATACATCTACCTTGGAAGGACATAGCAGGAAAAAACGCCCCCAGAACTGGTCACAGGGTATGGGCTCGCAGGAAGGGCAAGCAACGCGGAGATGGGATCCATTATTATTCTAGTCACACTTCTGCTCCAGGTGATTCTACAGATATGGATGAATCTCACCTAAGTCTGCACTTCGGTATGATTCTCGAGCCCTTGATTTGAGCCTTCATTTCTAGAAACTAATATTCCCTTGGCCTAAAGCACATAGCTTGAATGACAGCTTCAGTGTGAATTCACAGCTTGACAGCTCCAACATGAATGACCAGGTGGACTTGTTCTAGAGCAACATGCAGAGTATCCATGCAAAGTAGACACATGGCAGACACATTGCAAGAGTCTTCACGCAGCACCCTGTACCTGTACGTCTGATAGTACAATGTGCCAAGCATTATCCCAAGCATTAAACGCTTAGGATTAATGCTAGCATTAAACTGCTCTAATGTTGAATGACAAAAACTAATTATTTATAACCTATGTTTTTGCCTCCGGCGTCGGGAAGAGGCCAAATAACACGGTGAATTATTATGTACAAAAAAACTTTCGATATAATCCCTCAACTGATGCTAAGAAGCAGGTCACAAGCAGGTCAATTAATGTTAACATTGTGCTTTCCGATTACTATAGTCCCTGGCCATTGCCAGATGGCAGGGACTAAAAATACATTATGAAAGGCATAATCAAGCCACCATCTCTAGTATAGGAAAGTCATAATAATGTCCATATAAAATTCAAAATCCAAAAATACATTATCAAAGGCATGTGTAAAGATAATCGATTTTGACACTTAATTACAATTTTATCAAAATTTAGACTCAAAAACATGTTATTATTGCTCATCATTAAAATTATTTTTGTTTTAGTGGTTGCAAATTTAATTGTAATTTTTTTAAAAATTTTAATATATATTTTTGTTTTGATGGTTTAAAATGGTATTATGATAAGAAGTCAATATATGGGGGGACTTTTTATCTGAATGTTGCCAAGATGTTAAAGGATACACTTGGGAGGTCATATATGTGGGTTCAAAATGTATTTTTTGATTCAATATTTCATGTGAGTTAAAGGTGTTGTTTAGGCCTCTAGATGCATGAGTTCAATGTCTCATTTATTGAGCCAACCCATGGTTAGGGATGTTATCGAGTATGTGCTATATTATTTTCACGATTATCCCCATATGCTATTCATATGCATTAGGGTGGGAGTCCAAAACTGGGGTCATCTAGTGTCCATTTATATGGGGTTCCAACTCCTAACCAAAAACCTTGGGACATTCCTTCAAAGACTTAAAACTTATTTTGAAATGGTGTGTGTTCCTTATAATGTGTGCATTTGTAGAATACATGGACTTATTATCTTTTAGGTAGGAGTGACAACTCTAACATACATATTTAGTCATTAGATTGCCTACTGTGTAGGTTTAGATTGAAAAATCTAAGGAGTTGGGTTGCAAATAAATTAAAACCTCCATACACACATATTTATATAAATTATTTTTTAGTATAATTGTATCGTGATATATATCAAAATTCTATAATGAATCAATCAGTTTTTTATTAACTTTTAACATATGTTATGACACACTAAAATAGTTTAATAATCTCAAGGATATAATGACTTCAGATATATATATATATCCAGATATTTTAAATTTAATTGTTAAAATACTAAACACACTTTCAGTAATAAAAATATATGATTTTGTTGATGGTGTTGGACCCGCCAACATGTCAAGGGATCTCCCCAGTATGAAGTCCCAACTATACCTCAGACCGTTTAAATTAGGAGTCCCAGTAGTGGGTAATACGGTATCCCCTTGACTATGGTTACACACGGAGGTAAGTAAGATGTCATTGTTGTAAGAAAGGGTGTGACCTTGCAGCAAGACAAGGAAGTTGCATGAAAGGATCTAAAACACGGAAAGGGGGAAGAGTGTGCCTCTTAGAAACCCGTGATAGCACACAACTTGAAAGGGAACACACGAGCATAAATACATCACAAGATGGAAAGAAGGATAGTTGACGATCCAAAGTGATAGATTATATCAACATGTTGATGGTGTTGGACCTGCCAGCATGTCATGGGGATCTCTCAGGTAAGAAGTCATAATTAGACCTCAGATCGTTTGGTATAGGAGTCCCAACAATGGGATGTAAGGTAATGCCTTGACCGTAATGTCACATAGACAAAAGTAAGATAACTCTGTCAGTAGCAAGGGTGTGACTGATGCAGTGAGTCAAGGAATGAGTATGAGAGGTTCCAACACTTCAAGGGAGAGGAAGGTGAATGTGGGTTCCAAGTTGAAAGGGATGCAACTCTGCTAGGAACACACAACACAAAGGACATGCACAGCTTTCGGCAGAGCAGTGGACACAGATGCGATAGTCCCAACATATAGGGTAAGAATATAACATGAAAAACACTCATGGATTAGTTCAAGATGAATTAGACAGTTGATATAACAAGGTTCAGAGAAAGGTTTGTCTAGTGTCCGCAGAGCAGTCGACATGGACGGTGACAACATTAACAACATATGCAACACATTAACAACAAGATTCATATAATTTCATGTGAATCAATTCATATACAAGAACATAAGTTAAACAACATATATCATTAAGGCAACCGGAACAATCCAACTACAATAACAACATATGCATGAAAATGTGCTACCTTTTAATATATAAAGAAATGTAAGTCACAATCATACAATGCACCATGTAAACCTGCTATCCCTATCAATAGAATGTTACATCCACATCTGCCTGTTCCTCTAAAGAGATGTACTAGCTCCGTGCAGTGGAGAAGACAAGGCGCGTTACAATATTGTCCAAGCCTTCTTCAAGATAGTTTTAGTAGAAGCTTTGATCCAGATTTAAACAGGAACGCAATAAAATACAGAGATAACCATATACACAAAGATGCAGCGGAAATAATACTTCATTTCATTAATGGAAAATACTGAAATATCTTACAACCGGAAATAGAAATAAACTAGCTAGGGCGATGGTAGCTTATCTCTGAGAAGAGATGTGTGGCTACATGCCTCTGAACTG